>CATIWQ010386013.1:0-17149 GCA_949673415.1 Euphorbia schlechtendalii
ATTATTAATTATTTGACATATGAAGTCAGTTAATTAAATAATCTTTATAACTCAAGAAATATTTAATTTGAATTAATGGTATAATATAAAGTTGTTTATGTTATTCATTGAATTAAATTAAAGTATAAAGGTTTTAATTAACATGTGGGTTAAATTGAAAATTTATGAAGTTGATAATTAAAATAAATTTAAGGAATTAAATCTATGGATTTAATTATTAAATAGTCTTTTAATTGAGTTCAATTTATAAATATACTTAACCTAACATAATTCTAATTCTAATTGGATATATGTTAAATGGTTAATTAAAATCAAATTAGAAGTGTATATGATTTACACTTCTTTTGAAAAATGGATAAGGCTCATTAGTTTTATTAAAATAAAATAAGTTAGTGTGTTAATTAATATAGACACATATACACGTGAAAACAAGGGTGATTGCGCAGCCTCCTTTTTCAAATTAATTAGCTTTTGAGTTTTTGGCTTTCATCAAATTCGGCTAGCACCGGTCCCGATCGAGAGTAGTTCGTGCACGTGAGATTGGAGAGCTTCCAATTGCGAGCTTTACGACATCCGTATCTTAAGGAGACCTTTCAAGTAAGTTGTTATTATATATATAAATTGGTTTGAAACCCTATCAATGGTTCTTGAGAAGATCTTATTCGAATTCTAGAAAATTTTAACCGGTAATTCCGCCGACGTAGTTATGTTTTCGATGACAATTCCCTACATAACAGGTATATAATAGATTTATATAGCAGACATGTAACAGAAATACAACTCATTTACATGTAATAAATATATAACAGGTAATAAAAAATAAAATAAATTCTTAAAAATATTCTTTTTAAATAGTAAACCAAGAAAAAAATTGAAAATTTCCCTTATATAATAGTTCTGTGTTTCAAGTCTTCCAAACTCTTCTCTTTTTCTTTGCTCAATTATTTAATAGCAATTCCACTTTGTAGAATTTTGTTGTTAGACATTTTTATTTTATGTTCACTTGAATTCCATTTAGTAATTTACACTTATAAATTTATATATACTGAAATTAATTCAATTAATACACCTACTTATATAGATGAAAATAATAGTCTTGGTCTTACAAGCAATCATATTCATTATTTAGTCAAATTTCACATTCTGTAAAGTTTGTATTTTTTTGCAGTATAGTTTTTGCAATAAATTTTTACAATCTTAGCTTACATAGGGCCGGTTATGGGCATAAATTAGGAATACGACGGTATAGTCCAAATTTTTGTATATATAATTTTTTAAATTTTTATTTATTCAATACAAATGAGTTTAAATATTAACTTAATATAAAAATATTTAAACAGTACCTTTTATCTAATATTTATTAAAATATATTTAAAAATGCTTCAATGGATCGCTATTTTTTATTTCATCTTGGTCGTTGGAAATTTATGTCGCCTGAGCTTCACATTATTGAGTTTTAAAAGTGCTAATCATTCCATATTTAGAGGCTAGAGCCAAACTTCTTGAACATTTACTCAAGAAACAAATCGAAATTATGTCAGCTTTACAAAGAATTAAAGATGATATACATTTAAGCATATTTTGGTTTTGCTAAATTATTAAAATATTTGCTTAAATATTTGTTAATCGGATGTAACTCAATTGGTACATCTCTTGAAATAAAACTTAAATTCGAAATTCAATCTCTTAAAAACCATATTTCTCAAAAATATTTGCTAGCATACAAATATGTCAATAGAAATTATTCAAACAAATCTAATAGAGGTGAGAAGTTATGGGTTTGAATCCCAACTTCTTCAACAATTCAAAATTTTCAAAAAAAAATTATATTGGAGTGTAACATCCAGTTTAATGTCAACCAATTAATTGCATGTTGCCAAAACAAATTGGCTGCACACCTAATGATCAATAAATAAGTTTTAGGTGATGTTTAGATTTCTCCCATCACTTTTATTATATAATTATTTGACTTTATTATATAATTAATACAAGAAGAATGTCCAAATTGGTTTCTTCATCGGGAAATTTTATACTTACAACAAATTTGGTAAACTAATTAAGATGTAGGCATAATTTTTTAATTAGAAAAAAACTTCTTCAACGTCTTAAGAATAAATAAATACATTTAATTATATAAAAAAAATCCATTCCAGATGCCGGGTGAGTTTAAAACTTAATTTTTTAATTGACAAAAAAAACGACATCACCTCAATTTTTATTCTTATAATTAAAGGTTTGCAAATAAGGAAAAAGATTCTCATTAGTTTTCTTCGATAATCTCTCCCCCAAAAGAGTACTTGTTAAGTTGTTATAGCGTTTTGGTCTAGATTATTTAAAATTTTATTGAAGTTAATTTTAAAGAGTTTCTTTTTTTCATCTCCTTTTTAACCTCGTAAGCAAGCAAGGAAATTCAAGTGTTTAAGATATTGACTTTTTGAACTCTACATATCAATTAAGAATTTAAGAGGGTGTGGTGGGTTTCAACCTTAACGGCATGAAATGCACATATTTGACACCTAGCTAAGGTGTTTTTAGTGGAATGGGCATTTGTTATAATTACATATTGGTGTTTATCAAGTCAAATAATAAGCCACATCGTATTCAGAAACAGAAACTCAACAGTGAATCGGGTTCCACCTTGGCCCAGTTCACACTTATCATGTCTCGAGATCAAGATCTTATTGACGCAAAAAATGAAGTCTTGGAAAAAAAAACTTGCACGAAATACGTTAAGAATTCATCATCAAATCACTGTGATAAAATAAGTTTTCTTTTTACATTTCATGTTATACCCCACCTTCTGATACACTATATTTCTTCCAACAAAACCAACTTTTAAATACTTGTCAAAATTCATCTTAATTTCCTCAACCGATCAAAATGCTTCAAATGTTTAGTATATCAATTGATATCAACTCCCATTAAGGGCCCAAATAAGTATACATTAACCCAGAAACATGACTCCTTAGCCAAACATTGCCTCGGCATAAACATGTGTTGAAACATCTTCAGCATGGCAGTGATGCCGAATCAATACCTGCAACGAATAACTTACGGCAGTCCTTGACATTACTCATGCCGAAAAGGGTTTGGCCGAAGTTCTTCTTTCAGCAATATCCTCCGCGTCTTAGCTGAATCAATGTCGGCAAAACCCATGCTGATCTGGCGCACTCATTCTCTCTCCTCTGTTACATTAATTACAAACCTGACTAGCAGGGATGAAACATTTAATGCTCATACGGTAGAAAAGACCCTGAAGCGGCTTGCCACTTGAGCACAGCTTGCAGGCGGATCCCACAGATCATCATTACATGGATCCCTATAAATAGTAAGACAACCTGTCACTTTTGAGGTAACCGTTACTTCAAGAATACACTCTTACCACCCTTCTCAGATCACTAACTTTAGCATCGGAGTGTCTTCGTCAGTAACACTTCTTCCCGGAGACTTGTTTTGCAGGATCCGGGGACGTCGAAGATCGTAGACTACCTCTAACGAATACCAAATTGGTGCGGTGAGCGTGGAAAGACAACCCTGAACAATGACTACTCCCCCAAACAAACCAATAAGACCTTTCGCTCCGGGGACCGTCCTGTTTTTTTATATGCCGGAGCTTGGAGATAAGTCTGGAATGTCGAATCCAGTCACCACCATTCCCTTGCTGTAGACAGAAACACTTATCTCATCAAGACTAGAGGCATACGAAGAAGGGAGAAGGAAGGTCGCAGAACAAGACATGGTGACAATGCTTGTCAGGTAGAGCGAGCAACAAAATGCGGCCATGGCCCTTATGCAAAATATGATGAACGAAATCCTGCACTCACGAAAGGAGGAACAAGAATTTCTCAAGGACCTCTATAGAGAAAGGCAATTGAATAGGTCGAAGATGCGACGCCCATCTAGAGATTCCACATCCGTGGCTAGACAAGACTGCTCACGTTACACTTACCGCCGCTCACAAACATTGGAAAAGGGAGGAACCACCACGAGTAAAGGAAAGGCCAAGGCAAAATCCCCACGGTGGGAAGAAGGGGGATTCGAGGAATCACTCCAGTATGGAAAAAAAAGTTCTACATTCAAAATCAGCTTAAAGCAGCCTCTAGATAGCGAGGGGAGCTCGGTGGGATCAAGGCGGGAGATATTCTTGAAGCTTTAGCCTGCTAGAGGGGATTTGGAGGCTGTGATAGCCAAGAAGGTGGAGGCACTCTTGGCTGAGAGAAGCATGGAGGCTACCGTGCCAGACATCGCCGAAATAGAATCGCCCTATTGCACCCACATATGCGCAAAAAGATTCTCAAAAGGCTTCAAACAGCCTCGTCTACGAGAATACTCCAGGATAGGAGACCCCACCGCACATGAACTCTATTTCCATCAGTGCATGGAGGTAGCTGATGCTACAGACTCCATGTTGTGCAAGTTGTTCCCCACCACCTTAGTGGCACCCGCGACCCACTGGTTTGAAAGCCTCAAACCAGGATTCGTAACGAGCTTTAACATGATAGCCAAGAGCTTCACCCTCTACTTTGTCACGTCTATACCATCCATTCGAACGGTCCAAGACTTACAGATTATCTGATAGAGGACGGACGAATCCCTTGTTGACTTCGTGGAAGATTCTAGAAAGTGGCTCTTGAGATTAGGGATTGCAACATCGACATAACCTCAGAAGCATTGGCGAGGAACTGCCAAAGTGCTGACCTGGCAAAAGACATATCCACCGAGAGACCTACCACTCTGGCGACGCTGATGCAGAAGGCCAGAAAATGGGTGTGCTGGGAAACTCACAAAAGAAACACAAGGCAAATCGAGGCCGCTGCGAGGGAGGAGCCGGTGAAAAGGTGAGACTTTGGAAAGCGCGAGCCAGAGCGCCGACAAACCTATCGTCCAGAGATACCAAGATGAGAGGTGGAAGAATTCACCCCTTTTAATGCCAAAAGAAAGGAGGTTCTGATGTGGATCGAGAAAAACGGGGAACACATCAAATACCCCCCTAAAATGAAATGCAAAGGGAAGCCGGGGACTTACTGCGAGTTCCATAAAAGCAAAGGCCATGACATAGAAGATTGCAGATAGTTGGCCCGTGAATTGAGCAAGAAGGCCACTAATGGTCATCTGGACCGCTTCCTCAAAAACCCACCAAGAGATAGACAGCAAGATGAAGAGGGGAGAAATCCCCACCAAGAGCAAAGAGGCTATCAATCGCCTCGAAATGATGCTGAGGCAGGCTATCAACCACCTCGCCATAACGTCGAACCAGGCCGTCACCCACCATGTCGTAATGCCGAAGAGCCCCCGCCTAGGGGAGTGATACATACGATCGCTAGGGGAACCACCGAGAAAAAGAGGAAGAGGGGGAACATGTTTGATTACGATAATATAGACAGAGGGAGCGAAACATGTTACACCTTCGCTCAAGAGAAGAAACCTTTGCTACACAATGACGCTCTAGTGATTCAAATTATGGTAGAGAAATACCAGGTGCGTCGTACACTGGTGGAAACTGGTAGCTCGGTTAACGTGATGACCAGAAGAGTGTACGAGGTAATCGGAGGAAACCCCAATCACCTTGCCATTCATTAAGCGTCATTGATCGACCTAGGAGGGCACTCCGTGCTCGTATGCGGTTCGACAAACTTATCTATTGCATTGGGGGATAGTGGTCCCAAGTGGAAGACATGGGCTAAGTTTCTCATCGTGGATATCCCATTGGCGTATAATATAATCCTGGGGTGCTCACTCATCATCGGCTCTGAAGATATCATTAACCTTCGATACCTCACGCTCTAGATACCTATACACCAGGGAATAGCCATGGCCCGCGGGAATCAGTAAACCGCCCAGGAAACATATTTGATGTCCCTGAAGGCCGAACCTTTATCGGTGGAGGAGGAACCTAACCAGGAGCGGGCCAACGAGCTCGCAGACGTGATGGTAGCGGTAACCTTAGAAGAAGGGAAAGAGGTCCGCATGTTTGGAGGGATGAAGGAAGAAACTAAGAAAGAAATCCTAACAGTACTGCGTGAGAGGGTCCAGGATTTTGCATGAACCTCGGTAGACTTAATAGGTGTCAGCCCTGAAGTTGCGGAGCACCGACTGAATGTCCATCCTCAGGCGAGGCCAATCAAGCAAAAACGAAGGAACCATGCCTTGGAGAGACAGAAAGCCATAGAAGAGGAGGTTTCTCGCCTGCTCGAGGCTGGACACATCAAAATAGTCTGTTACCCTGACTGGATCGCCAATGTAGTACTAGTTAAGAAGTCTCACAGCAAATTCCGCATGTGCGTAGACTTCACAGATCTCAATAAAGCACGTCCAAAAGATAGCTATCCTCTCCCCAGCATTGACATGTTAGTAGATGCCATGGCAGGCTAAGCCATTTACTCCATGTTGGATGCGGCATCGGGCTATAACCAGATACCTATGGCAGGTGAAGACAAGGAAAAAACATCGCTCATTACGCACGAAGGAATATATTACTACAACGTCATGCCCTTCGTCTTAAAAATGCAGGGGCCACTTATCAACAAATGATAAACGAGATCTTCGGTGACATGATCGGGAAAGAAAGAGAACTGTACGTGAATGATATGATTATCAAGAGTAAAACCGAGGCACAACACGCCGCAGACATAGCGAAAGTCCTGACCCTTTTAGAGAAGTATGGACTGAAGCTGAATCTTTAAAAATGCACCTTCGACGTAACAAGAGGAAAATTCTTGGGATATCTGGTCTCGCAAAGGGGAATAGAGGCTAACCCTGATAAGATAAAGGTGGTGCTACAACTTAAACAACCCCAAAGCATCAAAGATATCTAGCGTCTCAACAAGAAGCTTAACTCCTTAGGCCATTTCATTTCTTGCGCAGCACGCCGATGCATCCCGTTATACAAAGCTTTGAAAAGGAAGAAGTTCGTATGGGGAGAGGATTGCGCCATAGCTATGGTCGAAATTAAAACCTTTTTGGTCTCCCCACCCTTGCTGAACCGCCCAGTCACCGGTAAGCTGCTGTATCTTTATCTCAGCACTTCGGAGGAGGCGTTGGGAATGGTACTTGTTAAAGAAGAGGGGGCGGATCAGTTCCCGGTCTATTATGGCAGCCGTGCTCTGAAAGGCGTCGAAGTAAAATATGGTCGGGTGGAAAAGCTTCCCTTCACGCTGGTGGTGTCATCCCAGAAATGGCGCCTCTACTTTCAGGCCCACACGATTATAGTGCAAACCAACCTGCCACTCAAGAAGGCCCTTCAGCGCCCTGAATCCTCAGGGCGCCTTACTAAGTGGTCCCTCAAACTTACGGAGTTCGATATCCGCTTCGAACCAAGGACAGCGATGAAAGCACAGGCGTTAGCTGACTTCGTGCAAGAAGCTCTAGCGTAGAAAGAACCACTAGAGGTGACATGGCGTATGTTCGTAGATGGTAGCTCCAACAACGTTGCAGCAGGCATTGGGATTTTCATTCAAGGTCCAAAGGGGATAGTGATTCGGTAGGCCGCTGGCTGGAATTTAGGGCCTCCAACAATGCGGTAGAATACGAGGCACTGATCTTCAGTCTAAAGATTATCAAAGCCATCAAACCTGACATCATCAATAATTCAGCGATTCCAGGCTGGTGGTCAAACAGTTCGGTGGAGAATACAAAGCCAAGAATGAGGTCATGCGGTAGTACCTCGCTTGAATCACCTCCCTCATCAAAGAGATACACAGCGAAGGTATTGAAATGTCGATTAAGCAGATACCCAGATCGCTGAACGCTGAAGCTGATAGACTAGCAAAAGGTTCATCAAGCGAAGAACAGGAGATCTTGCTCCCCTGCATCCTTTTGCACATTAATTCCCCTAGCACGCCAACAATAGAAGTGCTATTGTCAGAAACGGAGGATGAGTGGTTCACCCCAATAAACAAGTATTTGGAACACAACGAGCTACCAGCAAAGGAGAGCGCAACTCAAAAAATAGTACGAAAATCCTTTGATACGTGATAATTGGCAGACAGCTAAATCGTAAATCCATTAGCCATCCATGGCTGAAATGCATGGGTCACATCAACACTGATTACATATTGCGCGAGGTTCACAAAGGACTCTGCGGTGCACACAAGAAGAAGGATGCAATGGTTCGAAGGGCCAAGCTACAAGGCTTCTATTGGCAAAAAATGGAGTTAGAAGCCAAGAATCTGGTCCAATCTTGCAAAGCTTGCCAAGCCTTCGCAAAAACATCATCAGCACCGACAGGGCCGAGATCAATAATTCAAGCCACGTGCCCCTTCGCCCTGTGGGGCGTGGATTTAGTAGGACACTTACCAAGAGCAAAATAGCAAAAGCGTTGGGTCATTGTCACTGTGGATCACTTCACCAAATGGGTAGAGGCCGAACCCTTGTCAGCCATCATGCTAAAACAGGTCACTTCATTCTTCGGCAAGAACATAATGTCGAGTTTCGGCATCCCCCATATCATCATAGCAGACAATGGGACACAATTCAATTGCCATGCATTCAAATGTTTCTGCCAAAGACTCAAGATATGACTACGCTTATCCAGCATTTCCCACCCTCAGATAAATGGCATGACGGAAGTAACTAACCGAACCATCCTCGAAGGAATCAAGATGAGAGTCTATGAACATGGTTCAACATGGCTGGAAGAGCTCAACAATGTCCTTTGGTCCTACAAAACCATCCCGTGGACAGCAACAGGCGAAACACCCTTCCTCCTCACATATGGAATGGAAGCAGTGATCCCCGTTGACATAGGTGCACCCAGCGCAAGGGTAGCAAATTACATTGAAGGGGCCTCAAATGACGACTTACTAAGACACAACTTAGATTCATTGGAACAAAGGCATGAACAATCTCTCATCCGCATCACGGAATATAAATGCGCATCGCCCTCGTACGCAATAAAAAAATTAAACCTCTCACATTCCAGGAGGGTGAATTAGTCCTTCGTAACACAAAGGACTCACAAGAAAGGGAAGGACGAGGGAAGCTCGGCATTAAATGGGAAGGCCCATTCAAAGTGTCAAAATGAATAGGAGGCAGCACCTACAAATTATACACTATTCGGGGAAAGGTCCTGCCTCGCACATGGAATACTGCCTCTCTAAGAAAGTTCTACCCAGGAGCATAGTAATTAACGTCTAGTATATTTCTTTTGAGATCATTTTGTAAACATTCAAGGCAATGGCAATGCAAATGTTCCACAAATTTATTTCATAAGATATGTAGGCAATCACACAAAAAGCCCGCAGAGTCAGATCTCTGAGATCCCCTCGGCGCTATCACGCTTTGAAATTAAAGCAAGTCAAACAGCCCGCAGGGTCAGATCTCTGAGATCCCCTCGGCACTACCGCACTTTGAAATTAAAGCAAGTTAAATAGCCCGCAAGGTCAGATCTCCGAGATCCCCTTGGCGCTATCGCACTTTGAAATTAAAGTAAGTCAAACAGTCCGTAGGGTCAGATCTCCGAGATCCCCTAGGCGCTACTGCGCTTTGAAATTAAAGCAAGTCAAACAGCCCGCAGGGTCAGATCTCCGAGATCCCCTTGGCGCTATCACGCTTTGAAATTAAAGTAAGTTAAACAACCCGCAGGGTCAGATCTCCGAGATCGCCTTGGCGCTATCACGCTTTAAAATTAAAGCAAGTTAAACAGCCCGCAGGGTCAGATCCTAAGATCCCCTTGGCACTATCACGCTTTGAAATCAAAGCAAGTTAAACAGCCCGCATGATCAGATCCCCGAGATCTCCTCTGCGCCTTCACCCTTCGGTGCTTTCACGCTTCCAAGTTTATGCAATATCAGCAGCCCGTATGGTCACAACATAAATGATTCCCATGGCTCTCCTATAATTAAGACAAGACTAACTCAAGGGTCAAACACTTCGGCGACGAAAGGTTACAAGCAAATAAAGATACTGCTCAATCATCTCAACACGCGCTCTAAGGTGTCTCAACAATTAATTAAGGCTGAATAGATCTCCCGTTTTGGTAAAATCAACATATAATATACATTCAGCAGAACAAAAACATAGCATACAAATAAAGGAATGTATCATTCCTCACAAAACCCAGTAACAAGCAAAGCTAGTATCAACAAGTGTCCCATTAATAAAGTATGTGTACAAACCCACAAGCCGGGCCTCATAGCTACCACAGATCAAACCACAACACAGAATAACAAAACAAAGAAAAAGAAGTAACAGGCTACGCTAACTGAGACAGGAGAGGAGGCACGTGTAAACCGCAGAACCTTCTTCATCCAACCCTAGCTGAATAAGCTCCAAAGGATTAACATCTAACAATTTATTAGCATAGTCCAATGGAGGCTCCTCATCATCAAAGGATGGAGATCTCAGCCTATCAAGACTGGACCTCCTCTTCATCTGTCACCACAGAGGAGACGTTGAAATAAGAAGGCTCTGGTGCAGGAGGCTCGAAAAATACGCTCATCTTCTTCCCAGCGACCAAGGGTCTCATCCAGTGGAGCTAGTTGGGCAAGATCATCAATGTTAGCCCCAGGAAACTTATCGAGTATTGCGCGAAGAAAGGCGGTGCGATAGCTGAGGTGATCCTCTCGCTAATCCTCACGGGTCTGCTTCACCTTCAGCTTATACTTAGCCTTATGGCATTCATGCTTATGCTGAAGGTCCCGCAACGCCTCCGTATTCCCCTTGGCAATGGTCCTCCAGTAACTTAGGCCCTTCTCCGCATTGTCCAGAGCCTTCACAACCTCAGCCCTTCTCCGGCTTCCTCTGCCAACGCCTTTAGCCTTTTCTCCTTGGCTTCAGTGGCGGATTTGATGGTGACCAACGCCAAGTTATGCTTCTCCTCCAGCCCCCACATGGTCTTTAGTAGCTCCTTCCTCCTGGCCTTGGAATGCTCCAAGTCCGCAAGGGCTTGTGTAAGTTCTACAGCTTGCTTATTTTCCTGGCGGTCTCCTCTATCTCAGCAAGAGCGTCGCGCTCTTGCTGAAACTCCTTCAGCCGCTTCGCACTACCTTGAGAGGAAGCATAAGTAGTCTCCACTTGACGCTTGTGAGCTGGCGTTCAATGATGAGGCTTTTTGGGATATTTATCCTCGAATCACATGATTTTCGACCGTCTGACGATCTTCAAATGGGAGTCTTCCTCGTAGATGAATTTAAAAGGACTTTAATTTAGAAATTAATTAAAAAATAAGAAAATACAAAAAAAAGTTCAAAAATAAAAAAAACGAGGAAGACTAAATCCCAAGCCTGAAGGCAGGCCTCGCCAAAAAAATGGGCTTTGACGAGGCAAGCCTCGCCAAACATCTTGGCGAGGCAGCCTCGCCAAACTCCTTGGCAAGGCAGCCTCGCCAAACTCAGGCAGCCCTCGCCAAACTTGTTGGCGAGGGCATGCCTCGCCAAACTTGGGCTAGGAAGCCCTTACCAAACTCGTTGGCAAGGGCATGCCTCGCCAAAGACGCGGCGAGGTGCCTCGCTGAACTTTTTCCCGACAAGACACCTCGCTGGAAAAAAACTTACCTTTTTTGGATTTCCGGGATTTTTCTATAAATAGTTGGACATTTTTTAATCCTGGGGCTTGAAAATTCAAAGAAAATTCTCTTCTTTAGATAAAACAAACACAGATAAAAATACTTTCTTTTCTTCTATTTTTTTTCTTGGATCCAAAACACTTTTGGATCCCAAATTTCTTAATCTTAAAAATCAAATTTCTTCATCTTTTTTTCTTCAAATATCCTCAGATATTCTTAGGTCTAAAACAAATTTAGAGCACGAGTCTGATTATGTTTTGGATAAATAAACACGTATTTTCCAATTAAACTACAATTAAATCAAAACGAACGAGGAACGCTCCCGGGGATCGAACAGATATGCCAAAGTGGATTCATATCGCAAGGGTAAGCCTCTGAGTTCCTAGAATTTCAAATTCCATGCTCATCTTCTATTCATCTCTTTCTGATCTTTATTTGTGGACCTAGGAATTATTTTTATTCCTTATTATTGTAAATAATGTTGTAATTCTCTCCTCCTCTTATTTCTTTTTAATTTTTGTATTAGAATACCCCCACGAAGGGAATAAAATATATTCCCGGATAACAGACCTCACCTTTTGCCATGTGATCATTTTCACTAATAAAATTGACCGACATACATGTAAATAAAAATGAACCAATTTTTATTTAAAATAACAACTTTAAACCATCGATGTTTTGATTTTGCCATGGGCCTCGCTAAAATTAAATCGAACATATGTGATATCCCCTGTGCTAATCTTTGTGGATGCAGGTTAGATGTATGTTTAGGATTTTAATTTTCTTTCGAGTATCGTAATTTCATTTTTTTGGGAAATGTAATTAATAGGTAAGCGGGCGGTTGCATCCCCCAATTTTTGGAAGCCTTGTAATCTTTATTTTTTCGCATTTACTTACTGCTTTGTGGATGGTTTATTATTTCACTTTATGGATGATTTATTATTTTGACATACGTAAATCATGCATTTAAACTCAAAAAATGACCTAAGTGCGAATATGCGCAATTTAGAAAATACGGTTTTCTGTAGATGTAATATAATGTGATCACTTAAGAAATAAGAAACTTATCCCGGACTCGAATCTCTGTGTCTTGGTGGGCCATCCCCCGGACGTTAAGCCTCACAGGACTCTAATTCTTGGAAAGAGCTAATCCAGGTGGCGACTCCACACTGAGAGACGGCGAATTCGGGTTCGAACCGATCTAAAATTGTTTTCGCCTTCTCTTTCAACTTTTTTACTCGGGTCCTCGGCCTAGTGCACCTTTTTTTTAAACACCTCGGTGGACCGCGCCTATGAAATCGTGAGCTCTTGGCCCACCGCTCCATGTTGCCCTCTCATAGTAGCGACTCCGCTGGGGATTTTTTCTAAAAAATTATTTTTTCAAAGGTTTTAGATTTTGGATAAGTGCCGAAAATTATTGATCACGTTATTCCATTTTCTCCTAATTATGACATATTCATAATAACACATTGCAGTAGAAGGGATTAGCCCATAAGTTTAAGGTACCCTTATTACCCCGAAGCTTTCTCTTGTACTAATCTGCCTCCTTGAGAAAAGATAGTACTCGAGCAGGTGGAGCACTTGTTGCCATATCGCATGTACCTCCCTCAACCCATTTTGGGAGAGGCTTGGAGTGTGTTTCAGTGCAACAAGAACCTTCTACATCAGCAACCCATTTGTAAACCCTCATGTAAATAACCCATAGACATTTTCCCTAGGGTGTTACCCAACACGCGATCATGCATTATATTTTCTTGCAGGTGCGCTCCTTAGTATCTTCATGGTACTAAGCTGAACCAAACTTAAGATAGAGACTAGCCAAAAACCCTACATGCGGGAGTTATATGGTTGGAAGATTGGACATTGCATGCTATGTGCTACATGTATACTACTTTCAATTTATCACTGAACAAAATGTCATACTAACCATGAATTTTTGTGCAGACACTTGAACGCACTCACTCATGATATTAAATGTACATATCACACACAGTTAACACTTTAGATCGTGTCATCCTAGGATAACATAAAACCACTTACGAACATCACTTACCCCTTTTAGCAAGATGTCCACTTGAAACCTCGCTATTAGCCTTTACATGGTAAACATACCTTTCTATTACTGCGACACTTAACCTGCAAGGGGCAATAACATTTCCACCGCATTACCCATGAGATGTCCACTCGACATCTAATTCACAGCCCTTTCGGGGTAATTATACACACCAAAAGCCCAAACGGGGCAAATACCTACCCAATACCATTTTTCCCACATTAAAGGATATCCCAGTTGATGTCCTAACCTAAGCCCACACGAGGAAAACTTACTTCAAAACCCTTACATTACCAAATCTTCAAGGGTATACGCCTCATACCTAAATCATTCACCCACACGAGATAATAATTCACAAATCACCACATACCCTCAAATAGTGATGACCACACAGGTATTCGAAACTCCACCCAAATTGGGAAAAATAACCAAATCATTCATTAGGTAGCTACATACGGTAATTGTTTTCATTTTATTAGGGTATGTCACACCGCTTACCCGACCTCCTCATTCCATGAGACTTAGTCATAGTACAAAACCTCAAACCATTAACTATTACCACATGGGTAGCTTAGTCAACTCACTTACACCACTCATATTACGATGTCACACCGACATTGTACAAATCTCAAATCCAACCCCCGTGTTGGATTTTCATTTCCACATGTTTTCATTTTTACCTAACGACTAAGCTGTTTGTTTCAAATGGATTGACATACATGTTATTTCACATCATGGCATGCTAACCCCTTGTGAATGCAGCCATAACATTAAAAATCTCATGCATTACCCTCATCATGAATCATATCACAAATCTTACATGCATGGTCTAATATTCTGCTCGTGTATCAAGGGGGTTTGGAAGAGGCCTGCTCACCGCCTGGTCCGTGTTTCCCTAATTGTGGCCAATCTGGAGCGGGTTCCATACATTGACTCAAGCGAGGACTCGGGTTTAGACTCAGATTTGGTTCAATGCATATCTGTCATGGCTAATCCACGAGAAGAAGGTACGGGAGAGGATCACCATATCCTTACGGGATAAAATTCTCAGCAGTCATCGGTAAGCGCTGAGATTACAGCTGCCTTAAATGCCTTTGCCAACAGCAAACAGCTAGTATCGCTCATTTACCAACACGTCGGGAGGGCTCAGAATGCAGTGTCCAACCTGGAGGTCACCCTCAACAACCTCAATCCAACAGGGGGACATCTTATCTCGCATGCAGTATCCTCAACTCCTACTGCCATTTATCAGTTCGGGGCAGGACAAAGTCAGCTGAACTAGGCTTAGATTGGGCAGCCAGGATATGACTTTGCCAATCCTTCACAATGCTTCCTTGGACAGACTGTCCAACCAGCATTCGCACTAGGGCCTTTCTACCAAGGAATGACCCAACACCCTAATCCTAATTAGAGTACGTTGGTTGCCTCACAGCTCCAAGCACCTCAAAGGCCCCATTTCGCGGCATGTCCCAAGGGGAAATATGGCTCTTATCCAAGCGTAGGGAACGCCATCCTCTAACAACCTGGCATGGCGGAACTATGGCAACAGTTCTTAGCCATTCACGGTAGCCACCTAAGGAACATGTACCCTGCATAGCCGATAATCGGGGATGAAGACAGCTTACCCCCAAACTTTGCAATGTCGTAGTTTGAGAAGTACATAGGATCTGGCAACCCACGCGCTCACTTGAAACATTATCAGACAGTGTTGAGAGCATTGAGGGTTAGCGATCGAATGATGGCTAAGCTCTTCATCGTCACCTTAGGCCACCCAGTCAACGAATGGTACAGCCACCTTTTGTTAGACATAACCACTAATTGGAATAGCCTCGCTCAAGCTATACTTGAGCATATTGGTTTCAACTCTCATATGGAAACCACAATGCAACATCTGGAGGCTATAAGGCAAAGGAAGGGTGAAAGCTTTAAATCCTACTATGCAAGCTCGCTTAACTCTACCAGAGGTGATAACCAAGCTTCTAGACGGTGCACTGCCATTATACAGGAACAAGTTTGGATCAAACATCTTCGCGAACTACTAATAAGTATTTGAGAAGGCGGATAGGATGGAGCACTTTGAATCCATGGACACATCCTAGGGGGATTAGCCATGATAGATGATTTAATAAATTAGCATTTAGCTACTTAGCCTACGAGGCTTTTTTTGAATTATTTTTGAATAAATTAAACATTGTTTACTTGCTTGATATTTTATTAATGATGTCACCGATTCTCATAAACATATACATAATGTTTTTAGCACATGTGACACATCATTTCATGAAATTAATTTGGGTATAAATGGATTCCCCAAAAATTCAAATGATTTGACTCTTGAGATAAAATGAGAGATAAATACATGTGCTTAGACAACGCATGATAGCAATTGTCTCAAGGATGAAAGATCAATGGAAAGATCTCGAAGCAAGAAACGTCCACTGACTCACGCAAAGATCAAAAGGATCGGAGCTAAAATAGGGCTAAAATGTCAACCAAGCAAGTTGGGACCAAAAAACTGGCGCAATGTCACAAAGAAGGAGTCGGATCATTGAACACGTCAACAACTCCATCACCATTCATAAGACCAAATAACCTGTGCAATCCCACAAAGGAGTCAGATTATTGAACACATTAACAACTCCATCACAAGGATCACCATAATTCATGGAAGAGTCAAAGCTAAAGTTAAAAAGGAGTCAAACCGTTGAACATGTCAACAGTTCCTTCACACGGCTTGCTACTGTTTGTGGGGCAATCATCGTAAGAAACACCAATGATCAAGACTCATCATCACATACACCTCAAGTTAGCAAAGCGGCGTAAGCACCAACCAATCGGTCAAAAATGCTGAATGAGACAACAAATGAAGTCATGCACATGGATATAGACGGCGACTGATATACCAAATCAACCAAGTCGTACACAATTGCTATCATGCATAGGTGAAAGAAATAAATCAATGAAAAGCAGTACGAACAGAAAAATAAATTTGTATTTAGCCTACCAATTAACACTCGGTTAGTTGAGCAAAAATTAGGGCTTCTTTTCAAAATAGAAAAAGAATAGTTCACTGAGTTGAAAACCCGAAAAGGGTGGCTCAGGCAAAACTTAGGACATCGAGAGAACCAAATTGGTTAGAAAACCTGAAAGGGCTAATTGATGACAGGAGTCAAATCATTTGAAACATTTATACCCCTATTAAGTTCATCAATGAATTGTCATTTTTGTTGAATCTTTATGCATATGCTTATCTTGATTGCTTGCATGCCAATGGTAGAATGTCACAAGAAAAAAATCCAAAAAATGCAAAAAATATGTAATAAAGAAAAATGAGTCTGCTGGATTGAAAACCTGAAAGGGCTATTGTGAGCGGACGACACGGAGCGGTGGGCCGAGAGCGCGCGGAAATCATAGGCGCGGTCCACCGGGGTGTTTTGAAAACAGAAGAAGGTAAGCACCGGGTCTGGGACCCGGAAAAAGGTTTGAAAGAGAAAAAGGCGAAAACGTTTAAGATCGGTCCGAACCCGAATCCGCCGTCTCTCAGTGTGGAGTCGCCACCTGGATTAGCTCTTTCCAGGAATTAGAGTCCTGTG
>CATIWQ010386014.1:0-10886 GCA_949673415.1 Euphorbia schlechtendalii
AAGTTTGATCCTAAAGCTGATGAAGCAATTTTTCTTGGCTACTCAACACATAGCAAAGCTTATAGAGTATTCATCAAAAGAAAGCAACATTAGAAGAGTCAGTAAATGTAGATTTCGATGAAACTAACCATACAGGAAAAAGAAGAAGCTCAGAGGAATATGGAGATTCTGTCTTACATAAACAACCCTCTGAGTCAACCCAAGAAGAAAAATCAACAAAGGATGAACCATCTGAGATCAAGTTCTCAGAATATGAAGATGAAGAAAGATAACCAGAAACAGTGGATGCTCCTGCTCATAATGATCTGCCCAAAGAAACTAGAACCAAGAAGGACCATCCTGAAAAACTGATCCTTGATGCACCTCAGAATCCTGTTCTCACTAGAAGATAACTCAGCAAAATGACAAGTCATCCAACATTTGTCTCTATTATAGAATCAAAGAAATTTGAAGACGCAGAACATGATGAAAGTTAGATGATGGCCATGCAAGAAGAGCTGAACCAGTTCACCAGAAGTGATCTATAGGATCTTGTCCCAAGGCCAAAGAACAAGTCTATCATTGGCACTAAGTGGGTATTCAGAAACAAGCTTGAATGAAGAAGGAAACATAGTGAAAAACAAAGCATGACTTGTGGCTCAAGGGTACAATCAACAAGAAGGGATAGAATATGATGAAACATTTGCTCAAGTCGCTAGATTTGAAGCAATAAGAATCCTATGTGCCTTTGCATCTCATATGGGATTCAAATTGTATCAAATGGATGTAAAGAGTGCCTTCCTTAATGGGTTCATCTCAGAAGAAGTCTATGTCCAGCAACCTCCAGGATTTTAAGATTCAAAATTTCCCCATCATGTATTCAAGCTGAAGAAAGCTCTATATGGTCTAAAGCAAGCACCCAGAGCCTGGTATGAAAGACTAACAAGCTTTCTCACCTCAAAGGGATACATCAGAGGCAAAACAGACACAACCTTGTTCATCAGAAGAAGAAACAAAGACATCCTTCTTATTCAGATCTATGTTAATGATATCATCTTCGGAGCTACTGATGAAAGGATGTGCAAAGAATTCAACTCTCAAATGAAACTTGAATTTGAGATGTCAATGATGGGTGAATTAACTTTCTTTCTTGGTCTTCAAATCAAACAAAGTTCACATGGAATATTCATCAATCAATCCAAGTATACCAAGGAGATTTTGAAGAAATTTGGTATGGAAGATGGAAGGGAAATGTCAACCCTTATGGCTTCCAACACCATTCTCAGCAAAGACTCAGAAAGTAAGAAAGTTTATCAAAAGATGTTCAGAAGATGATTGGATCTCTGTTGTATCTAACTACAAGCAGGCTTGACATTCACAATGCAGTCTGTTATTGTGTAAGATATCAAAGTGATCCTAGAGAATCACATCTGAGCTCAGTAAAGAGAATCCTCAGATATCTATTTGGAACCATTGAAGTCGGATTATGGTATCCAAATAATGAAGACTTCTCATTAAAAGGATTCACTGATGTTGACTATGGAAGAGATTAACTAGAAAGGAAGAGCACTACTGGAGGATGTCATTTTCTAGGAAACAGTATCGTCTCTTGGTACAATAAAAAAAAACCTCAGTAGCTCTATCCACTACAGAAGCTGAATACATGGCTGCTTGAAGTTGTGTTGCACAAGCACTATGGATCAAATAGCAACTTGAAGACTATGGAGTCAAGTCAAAATGCATAGAGATTCTCTATGATAATAAGAGCGTAATTGATCTGTCAAAGAATCGAGTTCAGCATAGCTGGATGAAACATGTCAACATCAGACATTATTTCATAAGAGATCACGTTCTCAAAAAGGACGTTAAGCTGGTATACTTCTCCACTGAAGAACAAAGAGCTGAAATCTTCACCAAACCTCTGAGCAAAGATCAATTCGCTTTCCTTAGAAGAGAAATTGGTATGAGCAATCTGGTGTGAACATTACTCAGAAGAAGGAGTAATCACTCAGAAGTAAAATATGTCTCAGAAGCGACATTCATCTTCTGAAACTAAAGGGTAGCACCATGTCTCAGAAGATTTAACCCGCCAACTGTTCCACATTTCGAAATTCAAAACCCAAATCCCAAGCTAGATCTTTAGGTTAAAACTGTTCACATTCATCCGTTAATCACGCCTTTGACGGTTATCTATATTTTAAACGGTAAATGCTGAAACATTTACTGTGGCAAATTACTTTTTCACCCCTCTGAAACCACCTCTATATAAAAGAAAAGACTGTTCATCATCCAAACACTTTATCAAATCTTCAGAACTTTTCCGATCTCTCTAAAAATCCTTTCTTCTCTTAAGAACCCTAATTCCTTCAACCTCTCTTAAAATAACGGCACCCAAGAGAACTAGATCATCAAAAGCTGATTCTAAAGAGCAAGTCATCATAAAAATCCCTCCAAAGACCTTTGAACCTGTTCTATACAGATCAAATCCCTCTACCATTATCTCCAAGCTATTTCTGGGTGATAACTCCTTTCTTGAAGCATCCACATTTAAAACAACCATTGATTTCCACCATTTCAATACATGGATCAGATTTAAGGAGCCAACCTACCCAGCAATAGTTCGAGAGTTTTACCAGAACCTCAAGAAGTGCACAGTGAGCGAAGAAGAGCTCAAAATTGTGGTTAAAGGCACGGAGATTACAATTACTGCTGCCTTCTTAGTAGAAGCTTCAACAGAAAAGCCTTCATGCCAGAAGGTTGGTTTGGTGAGAAGATCAGAACTCACATGCCTTAGGAGCCGAGGTATTGGTAGTTCATCATGGCTCACCTTCTTCTCTAGAAGATGAACTCCACAAAAGTAGTTTCAAACTTTGAGCACTGCATCTTGGTACACTTGGTGGAAAAGAAGAAGGTTAACTGGCTAGTCATTATAATGCAACACATGCTACACCACAAATGCACACTTGGTGGCCTCATCAGTAGAATCGTGGCTACATGTGGAGTGAACTGCTCAGAGGAAGATGGGTCTCTATGAAGCCAAATTGTAAAGGAGATCTTTGACAAGAAGGTAGATTATGGAATGAAATGGGACAGGGAGGAGGCCCTGAAGAAGGATATAATGAAGAAGAGAAGAGAGAAAGAGCTGAGGGCAGCAAAGAAGGGTGAAGTGGTTAAAGGGGTTGAGGAAGTCTCCCCCAAGAGGCAGAGGGAACCTGTGGTGAAACAGGAAGCAGTTTGAGAGGCTAAGAGAAGCAGAATTAGCAGAAGTAAGGCACTTACTACTGAGGGAGTATTAATAACTCCTATTGAAGTGACTGAAGGGAAGGCTCAAGGAATCACATATTCCATGAACAAAATTCAGTACGTACAAAGGCCTTCAGAAGAGAGTAGCTCAGGAGACGAAGAAGATAACCAACCTATAAGTATACTTACCAAGAGAAAGAGGGGAGAGTTTGATCCCAATATGGTCATTCCTTGTGAGGATGAGGCTGAGGATGTTGAAGAAAAGCTGGAAGAGGTGGAAGAGAAGAAGAAAAAAGCCAAAACTTATGGCGAAACTATCATTCTAAAGGATGATCCTGAAAAGGATGACATGTTTGAGGCTATAAATCGAAGCATAGTGGAGGTTTTCACTCATGCCCCTCGGAAAGGAACTGTAGGAGATATAAGGATTGCAGTAGAGAAGGCAGAGAAGAGATCTCTATCAGAAGGAAAGAGAACTCCTGCCCCAGAGGAGTTTACAGCTAAGATGAAGGAGAAGAGCGCCTCTGAGACAGAGGAGGATGACTCAGAGGAAGTGGATGGTAAGGTCTTGGAAGGGACCTCGGTGGATTTTGACTTGCCCTTAAGGGCTCTTCTAGTGGCTCCAAGTCTAACCCTTCCAAAAGTGGTAAATCCTACCAACTTCCTGTTGGAGAAGAAGCCACAATCTCCTCCTTTAGATCAATAAAAGTCAGTATTTGATCCATCTCATCTCTTCACTACCTCTCTGGAAACACCACAATAATTCCTGTCTACTCCAGGAGGATATCCAACAGCTAACACAGATCCTCTTGAAGTAGCAATATCTATTGCACAAAAGATATCAAAGGAGATTGAGGCAAAGGAGGAAGAGGCTAAGAAAGCTGAAACTGCTAAGGAGGATGATAAGCCTGAAGATAAGAAGGATGAGGTTGAGTAAGAGAAGAATGGAAACAAGGAGGAAGAGTGTGATAAGTCAACTCTGCTGAAAGAGAGTGTGCTAGAGGAAGACCCATTCCAATTAGCTCTTCAAAAAGAACCGGCTCAGGGGACTGTAGTGGTTGAATGGGGCGTTCAGTCATTAGCATCAGATCTTGTTGATGAATTCATTACCATGACCCGCTTTGTCTTTGCCAAATAGAATATCAGGCCAGAGGATATAAGGGAGGAGGATGAAAAGAATGGTGAAGGTGAGAAGAGAGATGAAATCCTGTTGGAGGACATAAGTGATGAAGATGAAGTTCAGATTTTAATGGTGTCCAATACTCAGCAATAGCAGCAGCATCATCCTTCTGTGCCAAAGGTTCTGGTGGATCCCAACAGCTCCATCGCTCTAATCCCCAGACTTGAGGAGTAAAGGATTTTTGGGGATGAGTCTCTTGACAGCAAGGATGGATGATTGGTAACATTGCTGAGGGAGGAAATCCTAGCACCTCTATTCCTGTCAACTCCCTTCATCACATGGGGAAGACCCTTGATAATCTTTTAACCATGGCCCTTCGCCTCAACAACTCCATTGTGGATTTCAAGCTCGCTCCTTTCAACCGCCAACTCGCTCAAAGTGTTACTCTTATCTCAGAGCAAGCGTAGATCATCATGGAAAGGGCTGACAAGATTCCTTTACCAAGCCAAATTCGCTCTAAGCTGATCCAACATCTACAGCCACTCATGGAGACCAGGCTCAGCAACTACATTGATATCCTAGAAGCTCTTGAGAAATTGAACGGGATAATGGAAGATGGTGAGAAGGGCCTGATGATAATCCATAAAGAAGTTAGTGGGGGTAAAAGAGATCATTCAGAAGCAGATAGAAGATGTCATCTCTACTCTAGGGATTGCCATTGAGCGCACAACAACTGAATACTCCATGGGGCTGAAGAGTGAGGTGCAGGCGCTCAGGACTCAGAATGCCTTCTGTTTGTGGTAGCAAGGGAGAATCCAAAGTAGTCTTGATGAGTTGTTGAAGCATATGAACGAATCCAAGGCTGAAACTCTTAAATCTATTGCAGATTCTAAGAGGGAATTGAAATCAGAGATCTTCAAGGTTGTTGAAAGTGCCCACAAGCAGATCACCGAGACTACCTTTGCTTAGAAAAATGAGGCTGTAGATGAAATGGAGGAACATATTCAGAAGTATGTTGCTGCCCTTACCAAGACCACAACTGAAGCCAGAGATATAGTGGTGGTGAGGAATGCAAGCACTTCAGAAGCTCTTCAAAAGAGCATTGATGGGCTTAGTAATCAGCTTGGTGGCCAATCTCTTCACTCCTTCTGCTCACATGACAGTGAGATCGTTCTGTTCCTGCAGCATCTGGTGAATGGGCTAAATACTCAGTGGATATGGAATCAGAAGGCTCTCTAAGTAATCCTTGAAAGAATCTTTCCCTCTGTTCCTAGCAAGGCTGCACGGCTGATTCAACAGATTGTCCCTCCTCTTCAAGCAAATGCAAAGGCTGTTCAAGATGTCATTCAGAAGTTTGCGCTTGATGAGCAGAAGATAGTCGCTCAGCTTGTTGGTGCTGAGTGGAGGGAGAAGGACAAGCACAGCTTCAAGGAGATATGGGAAAGGCGGATGATTTCCAACCAACCCTCTAGCAGTACCATGGAGGTAGATCAGCCAGTGAAGACTCAACAAAATGAATTTCTAGCACTTAAAGAAAAACCTTTGTAATTTTTAATTCATCTTCTGTAAAAACTTTGTAAACAAACTCTATCAATAAAAAGTTTTTACTTTTGTTCAAAAGTACAACTCTTCGTTGTACTAACTTCCTTATAATTCATTAATCAGAACATATGCATAAGATTATGAGGGAATAAGTGCATCCTGTGCTTGACTTCACTCAGAACCAACAAAATGAGGGAGGTTGTTGGATTTTAAAGATAATATAGTTTTGTAAGTTCTGAGTTCAGAAGCAAGGAAGCACAAAGTTTCGTCAGAAGAACTATGGATGCTCAGAAGCTGTTATATATCTCAGAGGACCACTCAAGACTCAGATCGTTAAAAAACCCCTCTAAGGATTACAAAAGGTCAACTTAGTCTCTCGGTGCCAAAAAGTTAAAAAGCTGACTTTGCATTTAATGCCACCGCGCGCCTTGTCCCTAAGCATACTACAAGATAAAGAGTTGTTACAAAATCAGGACCAAAAACTTCTCTGCAAATCTCACCTGCAACTACCACACAAAGTGGTCCCCCAAAATCAACCTAACACAGCATGGCGCGGATCAGATTTGGACGAGCTCTCTAACGAATCGTTAACGAAAACAAGGTTGAGGGACAGCGACAGTATTACCAGCAACGGTCCTAATATTAACGGAAACATTCTCTCCCTCTATAAAAGGATGATTTTCGCCACTGGTGAAGGTTGCCGAATCCTAACACAAGTACTTAAGAGTAAACAAAATCTCAATTTGCTTACAACCTTCACATAGCAAACATTCAAATCTCATCTGTTTATGATTAAACTGACTGAAACAAAGTTCAGAAGTTCACATAAATCATTCTCTTATAAGCTGTTTTGAATCACACTAAGCTGAGGGTAAGTTAGTGTAAGAAAGCTAAGTTCTCATAAGGAAGGTACTTGAGAGAGACGAAGTTCAGTGCCTCAGATATAGAAGAACGGAACTTTTGTATTGGTATAGCTCAGCAAAGACTATTGAAGGGTACTTCAGTCAATGCATTATAAAAGGTTTACTCTTCACCAGAAGAAGAGTTAATAGTGGATTAAATCATGGATGGGAGTTTCCAAGGACTGGATTAGGCAGAGGCTGAACCAGGATAAAATCTTTGTTTGCACTTTTCTTATTCTGATCTTTTACTTTGTGTTTTATTAATTCCGCATCAAATAACACTTAAGCACAAAAAGGGGATTCTGAGTGAAGAATACTTACTCACAAGATACTTTAGAAACAACCTTCTAAAGTTAAACAGTGAACTCGAAAAAGAGTCATTCACCCCCCCTCTGACATATTTTACACCCTACTAGGTCCTACAACATAATCCCCTAGTCAGTGAGTCACCTTTCCATAAAAAATTCCTCATGAGGCGAACCAACTTATTATTCACCGACGATGGAAGCCTATAAATCAAAAGGACATAAATCAACAACGACGCAAGTACTGACTTTAGTAATACCACCCTTCCGCTATACGATAAACATTGCCCTTTCTATCCTTGCAAACGATTATGGAACTTCGCTATTAAAGGGTTCCAACTTGAAATTAGAATCCTTTTATAGCTCAACGGGGCGCCAAGGTAGTTAATCAGAAATTTTTCAATCTTACAACCAAGCAAATCGGCAGCATGTTCAGCCCTCGCTTCCTTTACATTAATTCACATTAACAAAATTTTGGTGAAATTGATGCTCAAACCCGACACCACCTCGAAGCACGTTAGAATCCTCAATACCGTAGGGAAAAGTGCCTCATTAGCCGGAATAAAACATAATGTATCATCCATAAATTGTAGCAATGAAACTTCTCTCTCAGAGCCTCTAATTCGGAACCCCGACAATATACCCATACCGACACTCGCATCAAATAATTGCTTCAGCCCTTCTATGGCTAAAACAAAAATAAATGGAGAAATCAGGTCACCTTGCTTCACTCCACGTTGCAAACAAATTGGCCTACACGGCTGCCCATTAATTAAATTGACGTTGTCAAATTTTTTCTACACTCGGAAAGCCACTTAATCCATGTTTCACTAAAATTCATTCTTCATAAAACCGCATCAATAAAATCCCACGATATACAATCACACGCCTTCCTAAAATCAAGTTTAAGAGCAAAACAAGATTGTCTACTTGCATGAACTGAATCTAATACCTCTGACGTAATGAAGGAGCAATCATGTATGTTTCGACCCTTAATAAAAGCAAATTGATTTTCTAGAAATCAACTCCGGGGGACAAGGTTTAAGTCGCGCCGCAAGCACCTTGGAAATGATCTTGTAAATTCCATGCACCAAAGCAATTGGCCTAAAATTATTCAAGGTCGATGATCCCGGCACCTTCGGAATAAGTATGGTAAATGATGTTTAAATTGACGATGGTAGCATCCCGGTTGAAAATAGCCCATTAAACACTCCCATAATACTCACTTTCAACTCATCCCAAAATAGCTTGTAGAAAAAAAAGTTAAATCCATCCGGACCCGGTGCCTTTCCCTCATTACAAGCTTTAATCGCCTCCCGAACCTCAAGCTCGGAGAAAGCACAAACCAGCCCGCCATTCATCCTTCCACTTGCCGAAAACTCAGCCCCTCCAATGAAAATGGGACCGACCGCCGAGTCGCAAAGAGATCCTCATAGTAGCCTCTAATTTTAGCAGTAATCAGCCTTTGATCACACTCTAATACACCGTTAACATCCAATTGTAGGATCTGATTTCCCCTATATCGAGCCGATGCCACACGATGAAAAAACTTTGTATTATTGCCGCCTAAAAGGGTCCACTTCACCCTTGATTGTTGGTGACGAATCTTTTCTAAATTATTCCTATACATTGCCAATTGAGAACGCACCTGGAATATTTCAGATCCACTTGACCCATCAATAGGTCGAATTAGTGAACATGACGTTAGTGCAAGCACTCGCTCTTCAAGACATTTAATCTTCTTCTCCAAATTCGCAAAATTCTCAATATGCCATGGTCTAATCGTTTCCTTAAGCTTCCCAAGCTTAAAATCTATATCTCTATTCGGCCATCTTGTGCAAATTCTTCCCCATTTCGATTTAATATAAGGTAAAAACTCTGATTTGTCCCACCAACAATTGAGCGACCGAAAGGGTGTTCTTCCCGTATTAATCAAAACATGTGACGAGAAAGCTATCGGTAGATGATCCGAGAGAGAAGAATCAACAGTCGATAAATTCAACATTGCCCACAAATCCGCCAAGGACCTCGAAATCATTGCCCGATCGATTCTCGAATAAGATTGTGAATTGGACCACGTGTAATCCCTTCCATTCAAAGGAATATCAAACAGCCCGCTATTGTTAACAAAGCTTCTAAACGTCAACATAGAGTTTGTTAAACCTCCACCGAACCGCTCCGAGCTATGTAATACTTCATTAAAATCTCCACATACGATAACATCCCTATAATCCGAAAGCACCACTTCCAACTCATCCCAAAGACGCAACCTATCCACATGATTAGATGGACCATAAACGACCAAAACATGTACTACGCAATGATTCCAAACAAAGTGAACTAGCACCCACGTCGCATTTATAATTACAACACTCCCTTGTATTATCAAAGAGTTCCACGACACAAGTATTCCCCTGGACCGCCCAAGAGACGGTGAACAACATGACATAAAATTATTGTGGCCCCAAAACTTTCGAATAGTTTGATCATCAATAGTTTCCATCTTAGTTTCAATAAGACAAAAAAACTGTAGGTTTAATGATCTCGCAAATAACTGTTTCGCGCTATTCGCCACACCACCTCGACAATTCCAACACACAAAATTCATCGACATTAAAAATAATAAAAACCTTAGAAGGATACCTATTAAGACATCAACCTCTCCTTTCTTCAAGAGCCTCCACAACAACATCAACATGACGTCCATCGAAAATTCCAAGCCTCTCCCCGACCTTAAACGTTAAGACTTCCTCACTAAACCTTGTTCATTTCCGCTTGCCCTTAAAATTATTCTATTCATACTTGCGCCATCGTTGGATTTGTAGGCAATGGTTGTACGTCGTAATCTTCTTCTACCAATACCTCCCGAGGATCCACTGCCTCAAGATACGCACCTTCATTCGGACAGTCCATGCTTGAAAGTTTTGACCATAAAAGATTGGAGGAACATCATGATAATTGAAAGCTTATTGTGAATCACTCTCCATTGTTTTATGTAATTCTTGTGGTTGTAAATAAGTTTTTTTTGTTAATTTGGTTGTGATTCTTGTGGTTGTAAATCAGGTATTCATAGATTCCTTAGTATAAGAGTTCGAATATCATGTTGTAAATATAAAAAACAAAAAATAAATAAAAAAGAAAGTTGATAATCATTTTATTGAAAAACGCCACTACTTATAACTTAATATATGATAAGATAACATTATTTAAATTCAAAAACATCTAACTCCTATCTAGTTCATATCAAATACTAACATAAAAGTTTTATCATAAGAATTTCAAATTACCCCAATTTGCTATATTAACAAAATTATCAACCATCGCTTCCCTTTGTTTCTCTAGCTATACTTTCACTATCATTGAATTAGCCTATTTCAATGATGATCATCAACAGAATTTGGTTAGTTACATGCTCATAATTAGAATCATTATTTCCATGAGCAACTGTGTGAGTTTATCAGTATTTATATATTCAGCAATCTTAGCAAAAGCATTACCAGTACAATTGCAATGACATATGAAGGTTTGAGCCCGGCCCAAGCCCACTTCCATGGGCCAGACTTGGACACACATTTTTTTAAAAACCCGGCCCGAGCCCGAGCCCGTCAAAGCCCGAAGATTTATGGGTTGAGCTTGGTTTTTATATAAATGCCCGAGCCCGGCCCGACGAATAATTTTATATATTTATTATATATTTATACATTAAATTTATTATTATTTTAAGATTTTATATTTTATCCTATTAAATTTTTATACTTGGTTATAATAAATGTTACTAAATATTAAAGATTTTAA
>CATIWQ010386032.1:0-19095 GCA_949673415.1 Euphorbia schlechtendalii
CTGTATACTTGCAGTTATCATCATTTTTCTATGTGATAAGAGGTATTGACAACACCTACATTTATTTATAAACAAGTTTTTGGCGCAGTTATTAGCCAATAGTTCACGAGATTTTGGAACCATTATTGATTAAACTTATCAATAGAAAGTGGCGAACAGTATCCAAAGTGCGGCAGATCACCTTCTTCTCAACAGCCCCACATCTGTAGATAACCTTATAATAGAATTAGAAAAACTTATAACGCTATAGTTTGTAATTACTTAGTATAGGAAACAATTTGTGTATTGACTAAGTTATTTTTTCAATGATAATATTACATGTTTATTTTATCAAATTTAAGAGCTTCTTAACTTACTATATATGCTGATATGCTACATTATTTTCTACTTGCAAACTGTTACAAGAATTAACTATGACCAACCTCAAGGAGAAGTTGAGTAAGATAAAGTCCCAAGATTAAAGAAATTCCTCTAAGTATGGGGGAGTTATGTTGACTAAAGAGAATCCACTTAGTATGAGGGAGTCTATACTGACTAAGGAGTTCACTCAGCATGGGGGAGTCTTACATCATCTATCATGTATCTCTATATCTATAAATAATTCATTTAATTAATTTCCTCTACTACCTGGTTTGTTATCTGTTCCAAAATGGAGGAGATTGTTGAACCTAGGTTAATAGTACTTCACAGTACTTAAAACATTTTGGAAATAATAAACTATCTAGGATAGTGAGTACTAAGTATATTCTTAACTAAACAAATTAACTTGAGTTTTTTTAAGGAAAAACAACTCAGTTTACTGAGTTTTAATTAAGTTATGGCTTATAATAAGAAAAGTTGAGTATTACATAGTTTATACGATATAGATTCAGCAAAGCTAAGTAACTTTTATTAAGTAAAAGCTAAGTTCTTTTAACACGTAGAAAATAAAATGACACACGTGCTTTTAACCCTATTTTTGAGAGATAGAATATTCCTTCGATACTTTTCAGGTAAAAGGTGTTAAAATTAAAGAAGATATTCATGTGATCCTCACTACCAAAAGGTGTCAGTATGGAATGTTGTTGATTCCTCACTAGCTTCTAACACAAAAGGTATCCTCTAACTTGCACCATTTCTCAATGTCTCCATGCAACTCTGTAGTGTCAGCAATCTGAAAAATGACAAGCTTCCACGTTACATCTTGCCTGCCTCTCTATCAGAATGGAATTTGTTAAAGTAAATGAGTTTTTATGCATCAAGATTAACTGATTAATCTCGCACTTCAATGTTCATATTCTCGGTCTCTAAACATCCTAGAAATTGTTTCAAATGGATAAAATTTGATATGTGTGAAGAGAAGAGAAATTGAAGATTAAGTCAGCACAAAAAGTTTTACAATGGATACTTTCAACTCTTTCAAGTATAAATAGAAGACTAAAGCAGATGTTCAAATTTGGTGAATCACCTCGAATTTCTCAAGAGCTGAAATACTGTCAAATTATTCCCAGCATTTAAAAATTCCAAACTCAAGCATTTTAGCAAACTCTCATGTTTTAATCAATTCAAAATAGAGAGATATCAGATTATATTTATCATTGTAAAAGGATTCAACGAATTTGATTGAAATCCTTAGTTCGCAATCTTTCAATTCGAATCTGATTGACAGTTTCGGAAGGGTACATAAACTATGGTTGAGTGGTAGTTAGAAAGAAATGCATGTTTTGTAATCACGTCTATCCCTTGTAGAGGCTTCTCCGCCTAAGGAAGGAAAGAAACACTAGTAGATTAAAGCTCGAAAAGGAATTCAAGACTAGAGATAGGCTCGGGGTCGAACCAAGATAAAATCTCATGTGTTAACTTTCTTATTCTCTGTTGTTGTCTTTATAGTGTACACGCTTAGTAAAGTACTCAACATAGATTGAAGATAAAAACAAAGTTGAGTAGTTTATAGTTTTTAGACCTGTTCATAGCATAAGTTACTTTGAACGCATCTAAAAACTAAACTTGAAAAATAATATTTATAAATCTTAAAAAGAATCAAGTTACTGCATTCATCCCCTCTCTACTCATTTATTTATGCTATCTTGGACCAACAATAGTGTCGAAGGACGTAGGCATAATTGGCCAAACCTCGTTAAATTTTTGGTATTTCTCTCTATTTTGGTTTTTGCAATAATTTTATAGTTTGAAAGTCGCTTCCACAATAATTAGTATCTGAGCTTAGTTAGGAAAAATACTATGATGTGTGCGTTGTAGGTGTACTACAATGGCACATCAAAAAATTTCCTACTTCTAGGCATTTGGTAATTAACATGCAATTAGAAAATTTTTAAAAAATTATTGTTAAAAACACTCTTTTAGAAAAATCTTACATAAAATATTGTCTTGAATAATTGGAAAAATTATGTCACTGAGCGATAAGAGCCTTAGGAAAATGATATTTAATTGAGACCATTTATAACTAGATTACCCAGGAAATTTTCTAGTTAATACTCAAGAAAATAATATTATTTGTGATTTTTTATTCGAGCTAAAATCGAAAATCCATTTACAACATAGGCATCCACATAGATTACTCAAGCATTCTTCAAAGAGTTGTTGGACTAAATTCCAGAGTAGTAGTGGATGTTTTCGATGATGGTAGCAGTCATTTCTAAATGTGGCAAAGTGAGGTTCTAGACACCTTGTTTCAGCAGGGTCTAGACATTGCAGTTGAAGGAGAGAAACAAGATTGAGTGGTAGAAGAAGAATGGAGAATCCTCAATCAGTTGGCTTGTGATACAATCAGGTCATGCTTATCTAGAGAGCCTAAGTATATATTTTTGAAAGAGACTTCAACTAATAAGTTAATGACAACAATAGAGGAAAAGTTCTTGAAAAGGAGCAGTAAGAATAAGCTTTACATAAAGAAAAGACTCTTCCGATTCATGCACACTCCTGGTACCATGATGAATGATCACATCACCAGTTTTAATTAGTTGGTATTTGATTTATTGAACTTGGATGTGAAATTTAAGGATGAGGATCTCACTTTGATGTTGCTGGGATCCCTGGAGGAGTTGAGTGAAATGACTCTACTTCATGGGAAGGTTGTTGTTACTTTTAGTGAAGTCTATGGAACTTTGCATAGTTATGACTAAGGAGGAAGGATAAATTTGATAGCTCAAGTGGATGAAATGAGGCTTTGATTATCAGAGGATGCTCGGGAAGCCTCGCGAAAGGAAAGAAAGGACTGTTAAATGAAAAGTCCAAGTTGAGAAAAGATTAATGTGTCCTTTTTCATGAAAAGGGGCATTGAAGGAAAGATTATTTAAGTTGAAACCAAACTGGCAATGGAAAGACTATTGCTATTACTGAGTATGATGTTAACTTAGATTTTTTGCTTGTCGTTTCGAGTTCTGCCAACTCTTCTAGTTATTGGCTTTTTGATTTAAGATGCACTTATCACATGAGTCCTAATTAAGCATGGTTTGTTAATTATGAGGATCTAGAAGATGGTATAGTCTATACGATAAATGATTGCCACATCACCACACTTAGGATTGGTTCCATAAAATTAATGAATCAAGATGGATCAATTAAAACTTTGAAGGAAGTTCACTATGCTCTAGATTTATCAAAGAACCTCATTTTTGTGAAAGCCTTAGAAGAAGAAGGTTTAAAAGTGCAAGAAGAAGATGGAGTAATGAAGATAATTACTGGTTCATTGGTGGTGTTAGAGGGAGTTCAGAAGAATAATAGTTTATAACATTACTCCATCTAGAAGATGGTATAGTCTATACAACAAATGATTGCCATATCACCACACTTAGGATTGGTTCCATAAAATTAATGAATCAAGATGGATCAATTAAAACTTTGAAGGAAGTTCACTATGCTCTAGATTTATCAAAGAACCTCATTTTTGTGGAAGCCTTAGAAGAAGAAGGCTTAAAAGTGCAAGAAGAAGATGGAGCAATGAAGATAATTACTGGTTCATTGGTGGTGTTAGAGGGAGTTCAGAAGAATAATAGTTTATAACATTACCAAGGTACTACTTTTATTGAAAATAAAATAATTGCTTCTAATAATGAGGTGTTGGAATAAGTTAGATTGTGCTAAATGCAATTGGGACATGTTTGTTTGGTATATCAATAGAATAAAGGTGATAATATGCTGGGTTAGTATGCTGGAGGCTTACTTTATAGTCAATCATTGCTTTGTTAGAATAAAGTATAGTACGAAGGTTGTAAATGAGACAATTTGGCATCATTTGTTGCTTAGTGAATTAAGGATTCATTAGAAGCATGCAAAATGCATTGCGATAGTCAAAGTGCTATCATGTTGGCTAAGAATCATTTTTATCATGTAAGACAAAACACTTCTATATTTGTTCTCACTTCATATGAGAGGAACTTGAAGAAGGTGGAGTTTTTATCTTGAAGATTCAAACCATTGAGAATCTAGTTGATATGTTTAAAAGGTAGTAAGCTTGGTCAAGTTCCAATAAAGTTTGGACTTGGTCAATACTGTCAAAATTTGAAGATGGTATTGGAAGACACTATGCATGATGAGAGATTGAAGATGAAAGAATTTGTCAAGGTGGAGATTTGTAGGTTTCTTGGAGATTTCTCAAAGTTGACAAATTCTATATATTAGAAAAGACATGAAAAAGGATTTGGCCAAATATTGGTAGAAGTTAGGTTGGCTTATTAATTAAAGGGTGGCTTACTTAAAGTGGTGGTTAGTTGATGAAGGATGACAAAACTTTATGTATAAATAGCCATCTTGTGAATTCATTTTCTGCATCCCAACATTTTCCTTCCTCATTCTATAAGGGTTTTATATTTCTTCTCTCATATTTGTAATATTTCTTCAAGTGAAATATTAATTTTGGTAGTGCCGTAGGACGTAGGCGTAATTGGTCGAACCTTGTTAAATTTTCAGTGTTTCTCTTAGTTTTTGCAATAAATTTATAATTTGCAGTTCGCTTCTGCAGCATTGACAAATATCAAACAAGTTAAATTGAATATCAAACATAGCAACCAAATTCAAAGAAACAAAATCTCATTGTATTAAGAAATTGAAAAAAGCTTGGTACAAGAGCATGAGCTAAAAAAACATAAAAAAATTAAAAGAAAATAACTATTTTGCAACCTATATTTTCTTAAGCTTTATCTAACATTATTGATGTTCTACAACCATAAGAACTCCAACATACTCACTAACCAGTTTTGCAGATTTGGAATGATCTTGCTTAAATTGGATACTTTAGGTGCTTAAAATGATTGATCAACTTGTATCTTTGACAAGAAACAAACGAAGTCCAACTCAATAGTAAAATTATCAAAGTCATGTACGTTGTGTAACAATGGATGCACAATTGGGATAGACGATCCCATAACGTAAACTCAATAAAATATATCATGAAAATATTTAATTTCACATAAAAACTGAAACCACAAAAGCAAGAAATATCAAAATAGAAAATAACCAATAAAGGACGAGGAAGAAGAATGCTCAAACTAACTTCATTCTCCTCAAAGTAAAAACTTATTCAAACAAAGGTAAAGAAAATAGATAAAAGAGGCTGCTAGAAGTTGTTTATGCTAAAAAACATATTTTAGAAATTCATATATATATTTCTATTAAATAAATAAAGTTAAAGGAAATTAGTATGATTTACCAAACTCCAAATACTTTTGAATTTTTGTTAAATACAGAAATTATTTATATTTATTTTATAAAGAAATTATTCATCAAGCTTTATTTTGGAAATTGTTATTAATTAAGGTAGATTCAACTCAAACAAGCATAGGAAACTAAAGATTGAAGAAAATGTAAAGAACAAGAAATATTTTTAGGTTGTTCCCCTTTGATAATACTCAATATTATCCTTAAAAGTAGCTTTATTTGATGGTGACGAATCTAAAGGCCGGGCAAGGATACAATATTCCAATACAAAAGCAAGAATTCTTAAAGCAAGAACATAGAAAATAACTAGAGAAAATTCCCAAAACCCTTAGCATATACAAACAAAATAAACCTTAAAATTTCACCTTACAAAATTGCTTAATTAAAATCCACATAGACTTGCAAATATATAGCAATCTTCAAGTAAGTAACTGCCTCAAAAGATCAACAAATCATATCTATCAAATGGAATCAAAATCAATGTAGATGATGAACTGAAAAGAGAAGAGGAGAAAGAGTTTTAGGCTGAACAAAAAATGATTCTATTCTTAGCAAATGAAAAGGCATTAGAATTAGCTTTAATACTTAGGTTTAGACAAAAAACAACACTTTAGGAATTAGGCTTAAAGGGCTTTTTTGGTTCAAATAGAGAAAGGCTTTAAGAATGTGCTTTTAGCTGGGTCAAGGGACATTAAGTCCAAACAGTTTTCCTATCTTTACTCTATGAGTTTTTATTTTTCTTAATTTCAACTTTAATACGTGATGGAAGTTAAAAGTTTAATGTAATGAAGCCCATTTATACACTTACCGTTCCTTATGACTACTAAAATTAAACGAGCTCAAGATTTGACTTGGGTTTAAATCGAGCTTTGTAAGACAATGAGTAGCGAACCTGACCCATAGAGGTAGCTCGGGTCGAGCAAGACATGTTGATAGGTCGTAAATAAATTAAGTTATTATGCTTATTTCCATATCTTTATGACCATGTTATTAGTCTCTTTGGATAATATTACTTCATTTTCCATTATTTCATGTTTTGATGATGTTTTAAAGAAAACATGCTGATTTGTGCTGAAAATGAGCAATCATCGAGAGTTTTGATGGATCTAGCAATACCTACTCTGATCTCGGTGATTGGAAGTCTTGTGGAATGCAAAGCAGAATTTAGAAGATGATGTTTTGGAGCAAAGTTGGAAAACACCGAGGTCCTGGTGTGTTTAGTAGGACTGACTTAGTCTCGGTGTGTTCACCACGACTGTCCTAGTCTCGGTGACATGGCATTATTCTAAAAAAGTAAAAGTTAACAAGATTCTAGAAGTTAAATAAAAAGAGTCCAAAATTAACCATAAGTCTAAATTAAGGAAGTGGCATGGATCGATTTCCTTATTAAGAAGAAGTCTTAATTATTAAAGAAGTTGAATCCTAATTAATCAAGGATTTGAACTTCCCAATTATCTTATCCAAGAAAGAAGACTTAACAAGAAGGAGCTTTATTCGTGAGAAATCCTAATTAAGCAAGAAGTGCTCAACCAATCACAAACCTAATTAGAGAAGGAAAGAAGAACATTTATAAATACCCATTGGCATAGACATTTGAGAATCAGTTAGTTAATTAATTCATAATTCAACATGTAGAATAATTATGCTTTAGAGATAGCAAAAATCAAGTGTGGGGAGGATCATTGTGCAATATTGGAGCTTGAAGCGATATTAGGAAGATAATAATTCCTTATGAATACACAACTTTTCAAAGGGGTTGACAAGTCCAACTACATCTGTCATTCACCGGGAGTCATGCTATTTACAATCCATCATCGGGACCTAATTTGGATTCCCGATGACATTAACAGATCCCTATGGATCACCTAATCCAACAATAACATGTTTAATGATAATGTTAAAAAGATTATAAACTCCCACTACAAAAAGACTTACTACATCAAAGAAGCCCACCAATACTATTCATAGCGACTCATTTTCTTCAAACCTTTTTATCGCCATACAAGCTATAAGACTTTTAGTGAGAATGAAGTCTACATTTTGTTATGTATTTTGAATGAAATTATGCTCCATCTAGGAGTATAATGAACCAAGATGACTAGTATTTCTTGATCCATTTCACGAGGACCTATAATACAACGTGTTGTGATCTCAAATATATGACATAAACACATTGATTTTTCCACCTACATCACTAGCCCCGAGACACCTTGCTTGGACATGGAGGCTATATAGGGAATACTAATAGTGGAAACCATGGGGATGTATTTCTGATGAGACCTCTTGGTCCCCATGATACCATGACCATATTGACTACTTTTGGACCAAACCAAGAGTAGTAAAAGATCCAAGTAGTAGCACAAAGACCTTAAAAATTGGTAGATTAGGAGCTAAAATTCAAATAGATGGAATAACAGTACATAGAGCTATTCCACAACATGATCAAGTTAAATGCGAAGACTCAAAGAAAACAAAGATCTCTGCATGTCATTATGCATATTTTGTTCACCATGAAGGGACTTCAATCCTTTGCACATCATGACTTGTAAAGGGATCTTGATGAAGGAAGCCCTTATAATTTTCACTCCCCCTCACCAAGCCACTACCTTTCTCTTTGCCCTTCTTATTTCTTTTTATTTTTTAGATTTTACAAGCTTCAAGGGAAATACTTGATTTAAGTGTGGGGTGGGTGTTTGATATTTATGTGTTTTCATTTGGTTTTAATCTTCTTCATTCTTACGCTTTGATATCATGACTTTTTTCATTGTCTCACTCCCCCACTGACGTTACTATTTTGCTAAAAGATATTGGGAAAAAGAAAAGAAAAATATTAAGATTAAAAGACTAACCATTTCAGTGTGGGGAGGGTGTTTGGTATTTCATTTGGTTTTAATCTTCTTCATTCTTCTGCTTTGATATCATGAATTGTTTCATTGTCTCATTCCCCCACTGAACTTACTATTTTGCTAAAAGATATTGGGAAAAAGAAAAGAAAAATATTAAGATGAAAAGACTAACCATACTTGACATAATTGACATCGAGAGTAGATTTAAGCAAAGTTTATTCAAATGATTGAAATATGAAAGTCTCTTTGTAAGATCTAAGTCCTAATGAGTGTAGATTTCTAATTAAAGGTTTTTTATTTGCACTTAGACTTGGTTTATTTTAGCAAGGTCTCTCTGTACCTTGGAACCTTCATCGAGAACTTAAAATCGTTCTTTCCATAAACTTGATGGTTAATTTTGCTTTATTTTCTATATAGTTTAGTTTTATTAGAAGAAATAACATTGTTCGGTAAACAACTAGGTGATGACTCTTTCATTGGTACACTTTTAGATGGATGAGCTTAACTTGGCTTATAACTAGGTGAAGTCTCTTTCATATGATCGAAGAAGGAAGAGCATTGTTTGGCTAGCAACTAGGCAATGACTGTATTATAAGAATTTTGTTTTTGCAAAAAGAATAAAAAAGAAAGAAAAAGAAAATGGAAAAGAAATATTTACAGAAAAAGTGTCAAAAAAAGAAAATAAATTTAGAAAAAAAATGGCAAGTGTTTGTTTTAATTTTTGACTAGGTGTCTAGGGACCCCACCAAGCAAAAAAGTCTAATATAAAAGGTAAATATGAAGCCATCCGTTGTTTACTTAATCTCCAGAATAAATTTAGCCAAGTAAAATTCTTGGGTTTTCGAAGCAAGGTTTTAGCATGCTTTCTAAAAAGATAACTCTCTCATTGGACTCTTAAAAAGGATATTTGTCAAGACCTTGCTGAAAGAAGTTAGTCTCTTTGTGAAATTGTTTGTCTTTTACTTGGTCAAGTACTTTCTTATCATGGTTCTTAGAGCATACTTGAGGGCATGTATGGAATAAGTGTGGGGAGAATTGATAGGTCATAAATATAACATGTTATTATGCTTATTTCCTTATTGTTATGATCATGTTATTAGTCTATTTGGGCGATATTACTTCCTTTTCCGTTATTTCAAGTTTTGATGATATTTTGTAGAAAACATGCTGATTTGTGCTGAAACTTAACGAGCAATCATCGAGAGTCTTGATGGATCCAGCGAGACCTATTCCTGTCCCTGTGATTGAAAGCCTTGTTGAATGCAAAGCACAAATAAGAAGAGAGAGTTTTGGAGCAAAGTTGGAAATCACCAAGGTCGTGTCACCACGACTAACCTGGTCCCAATGTGTTCACCATGATTGACCTAGTCCTGATGATGTGGCAACATTCTAAAAATTCAAAGTCAACAAAATTTCAGAAGTCAAATAAAAAGAGTCAAAGTTGACCAAAAGTATAAATTAAGGAAGTGGTGTGAATTTGATTTCCTAATTCAAGAAGAAGTCTTAATTTTTAAAGAAGTGGAATACTAATTAATTAAGGATTTGAACTTCCCAATTATCTTATCCAAGAAAGAAGACTTATCAAGAAGGAACTTTATTCAAGAGAAATCCTAATCAAGCAAAAAGTGTTCAACAAGTCACAAACCCAATAGGAGAAGGAAAGAAGAACATCTATAAATACTCATTGGCATTGACATTCAAGAATCCGTCAATCAATTAATTAATAATTAACCATGTAGAATAATTATGCTTTAGAGTAGAAAATAATAGAGTAGAGAATTCTTTAAATTATTTCATTTGCTTTAACTATTTTAGTTCTCGTTCTTCATTCTTTCGACGCAGACTTCACTTTTTATTTTTTCTTGTTCTTTAATTTGTTCTTATTAATTTAGATTTATGTTTACGTTTCTTTATCGTTCTTTTACTTTTATGCTTTTATTCTTTACTATGTCTAATTAGTTTATTTATGACTTAGTCATGGAGTATAAGATCCATAATTCTTCTGGTGTGAGGAGTGAAATCTACACAAAGACCTATTCATCGTTCTCGGTACATAAAGGATTTTGAAGTAAGAACTCTTTGTCTTACTATTGGTCTAGCTAACCAATTGGTTAGTCTTTACGATGTATAGTTAGTCTCGATCTTGCATCCGTAATTGTGTTTGTTGAAGGATGAAGTAACAATAGTCTCTTTTAAGATCATAAGAGCGAATGATCCAACGTCCGTTGGGAGGGATTCAATACTTGTTGGTTGGGACTTGGGTTTTTTTAGAAGGTTTTGCTATTTGCCGGGGAGCTCTTAGGTACGACGTCAGGATTCACGGTGAGTAAGAAAGTGATCATGGTGAGAAGTCTATTCTCCGTATGAAGTAAGGAAAGATTGTTGGTGTTAAACGGTGTGGAACATCAATATAAATATGTCTGGGTCTCGGTGTTGTTCATCTTTAACCCCATGATTACTGTGAAATTTGATTTCCCTCTTTTGATCAAGTCACTATTGTCATTAAGAATTAGTATATTCTTTACGATTTTTTTTTATTGTCCCTACTTTAGTTTTAGTCTTCATAAATTACCAATTATGAGTGAGACGTTGTTTGGCCACGGTAAGGTGGTTTAAGTGATTATATTCAATGATCTTTACATTGTTTGTTGAGATTTATTTTTTGTTGTTTCGACACCCATCAAGTATATGTACCCTTAGTCATTGCAGGAGTATGAACACTGAATGCTGGAAGCGCAGCAAATGGGTTTAGGATTGACCCCAAGATTAATAATTAAACACGCTTTACGAGACATTTAAAGTCACGAGTGTGTCTCCCCAATGGCTTACAATAATTTGCCTTCAAGCAGTAACTAATTATTTAATCAATGATATAAAGTGTTGTATTTGTAGCATCCCAACAACCAACTTCGTGTTCATGATATAAAATCGTTGTATTTGTAGCATAATTAAACTAGTTGATTCATCATCATCGACTAATTATTTTCTATATATATATATATATATATATATATATATATATTATGTGACTCTTAAACATCACACGTGACACGTTATTTATACACAAATTTGCAAAACTAGATCTTTTAATAGAGAAATGATTACCAATTGAATGTAGTTTAATTTTGTTCGATACTCAATGATAACCTTTAAAAAAATTCATATTATTAAAAAATAGCATGGTTTTCAGAACAGGATCGGTCATCGAACAGGTGCAGAGGATGGTTCATGGATTTAAGATTCAACCGGATTAAATCGGTGATCGAATCGGATTTTCTAAAAGATTTTCAAATACTAATATTTTTAATAATTCAATATTAAACAAATAATATAAGTTACAATATTTCAATAATTAATAATATTTTAACGTTAATAATTCATATACAAAGTTTATTCTTCAAATAAAAAAATACAACATAATAATCAATACAATTTGATGAAAAAAGAAGGTTAAATTATTTTTATATTTAACCAAATTTAATTCGGATGAGACCATATATTATAAATTAAATTAAAAATTCAGTAAAAATCATTTTATATTATAATTAAACTTATGTTTATAGAATAGATTTGTAAACGAATATTTTCAATACATATATTTAATGAAAAAAGTATTGTAAATTCAATATCCTTTTATAAACTAATGAATAAATATTACTTTGATTTTAAAACTTTACATCAAATATCATAATTCAATTCGAATTAAAAAAATATTATTTATATAAGATTTGGTGAATTTATTTACACAATACAATAAATAAGTAAAATAAATGTGTAATTTAAAACTAAGTAAAAGTTTTATATAGATATGATAAACGAAATAAAATATAAATGTATATCGAATAAGTGTTGTAGTTGAGTGGTTGAAATAATGGGTAACAAATTGAATTCGATTAATGCCTATTGCAAAAAAATTAGAATGCATTATTTTTAACAAGAATAAGTGAACATGCCGATTGGATCAATCAATTTCCTGTTCGACCGGATCCGACCGACTGGTTCAACTGGTCAACGTCTGACCTTTGACTAAACAAGAAATCGGATGGAAACTGACCGGACCAGTGACCGGTTCCAATCAAACCTAGTCCGACTAACCGGTCTGTTTTGGTTTTCAAAACCATGAAAAATAGAGAGATGGTTCAAATAAATTCAGCTATAATTAATTTTTTTTTCAAACCATGAACATTTGTGCTCTGTTAAAAAGACCGAATTGTTATCTCTATTTTTTGCAGTTGATTTGGACATGTTTATATTTAAAAAATTGTTTTAAATTTTTATTTTTTAGAATTCTTTCACTTTTCAATTTTTTCGATTTTTCATTTTTCAAATAAGAAATTAAAAACACAAAACATGTTGATCTTTATTTAATTTTCTAATTTCGGTATTTTATTTTTCAAAAATACTTAAATAATATATTTAAATTTTATCATTAAAAATATAATAAATGATATGAGGAATATTACAATTACTTGTTAATGAGAACTCCGTAATTATGTTGCTGTAGGATTTTTCCTTTGAGTGGACAAATGAGAATGCATAAATCAGAGAAATGATCTTATGGACAAATGCGAATGCATAAGTCAAAGTTAGTGCAACATGTGGTCTTATCAATTAATAGTTATGTCTTATAATGTTAAAATGCAACCACAAAAATGGCCAATGAAAATATATATTCACATCATTAAGAAGGCTATAAAAGCCATGGAGCATTTTAGAAGAAAGGCCGTAAACGAGTTGAGCCGATCTTGAACACTGGATGTTCAAACTTTGTTCGTTAAATTTGTATCGATTTCAACAGAGTTTATGCCAAACTCGAGCTTGGTCAAACCGAGTCCGATCAGAACTCGAGCCGAACTCGAGCAGAGCTTAAATCTAGCTTAGCCATGCTTTGTTCGGTCGAGTTTATTCGAGCTTTAACCAGACATGTTAATTAAATTTTTGACAAGCTCATCAAACTTTAAATTATGTTGTCACTGCACAAATAAAATAGTTATTTATTTAAAACTTATTTAATCTCTTAAAAATACTCATATTTTAGGCTACATATATACATATGTATACTTATTCTTCGTAGTATACTTATAATTTATATGATAAGTATAATATTCATATTTCAGGATATGTTCACAAGCCTTTTAACAAGATTATTCGCGAGTATTTCAATGAGCTACATATCGAGCTTATTAACGAGCTTTCGATCCGAGTACACAATTGTTCAAACTCTGTTTATTTATTACAAGTAACATAAATTCTTATTCAAGATCAAGCTCGTCTATTAACAAGCCAAGCTCGAATAAGCTTTAACGAGCCAAACATCGAATTGTTCATGAGTAGCTTTGTTCATTTACATCACTTTTCATAACAAGACATCGGGAAAATACACAATCAAATTTAAGTGAACTATTATTTTGTTGTGTTTTTGAGAGTCAAAGAAATATTAAATTCAATAATTTTCTCTAGGTTTATTGGGTTCATCAGGAGAGAGTTAATACTTAAGTGGTCTTGTAAATCTCTAGTTATATATTTTAAGTGAAATTTCTTTGATCGCTAGTTATGAACGTAAACAGTCAGGCCGAACTATGTTAAATCCTTGTATTCATTTATTATTTTCTTGTTTAAATTTTCTCTACAATTATTAGTCAAATTCTTCCAATAGGGTAACTATGTTTGAGTGATAATTAAATTACATGATATTCTTTTTTTGAATAAAGCTGAGCACATTGCCGGTCCTGTTTATTCAAAATTACAGAAAAGAAAAACAACAATTAAAAGAAAAGAAAAAGAAAATGTAAATAAAAAGAGAACAAGCAAACGGAACAAAACAAGCCCTATAATGATTAGGTCCTATCCTTGCGTGCTTGACGAGCTGCCCTTTGTGCATTGCGTATCACATGCAAAGAAATACTATCTTCATTTCGCTTGTGCTTAGGTTGTGAGAATAAATCATCTCTGCTGTCCTTATAACGATGAATATCCTCCGAACCTAGAATGGTTCTGCTCCATGAGGAACTACCACTTGATTGAGTAGAGCTTGATCCCGAACTTTTGGCAACAGTCGCAAGAATGGTTTCCCTGAGTGAACCTATACAAGAATTCGACAATAAATTTTGAACACACTTTTTCCTTCATGGATAGGACTTTGGCGGCTTAGGAGAAATACTAGGCCAACTAGTTCTTCTCTTCTTCCCACCAACTGTTTCCCAAGTATTATCCTCCTCCACTGCCAAATCTGTGAACTTTCACCGCTATTCATGATGGATAGAGATTTCGGGTGGACACCAACTTTTATGCTCAAGCTCGAAGGAGTGATAACTTTATCTATAAGCAAATGAACCTCTAAATTCAATCTCTCAAAGTTGTCCACTCATTTCTAAACTTACAAGTTGTGGGTAACCATATTAAGACAAGGACGTTCACCTTCAATGCTCTCATTAACTTCTACACCTATCTGTTGAGCATGAACAACCACTTCCCAGGTTTCCATCTCCATTTCTTCATAACTCATAGAAACACTATTCTCCAAATATGCTTCCTCACTTCCCGAATCACTATTATCTAAATTACGATCCACATGTTTATTATTTCAAACTTTATTCTAAGTTTTAAAAAATTACTCTACACTAGAACATTAGACATGTTCTTTTTAAGTTCCTCAAGACCTTTGGGTTTTGTTTGCTCCTCGTGAAGAGCTTGAGATTCGGCTGCTTCTCATCATCTTCACCATTTGCAGTCTTAGTCATTTCCTTAACAGACTTATGTGACATGGCCAACGTCCTCTTGTTCCTTGACTTCAAATCTAACTTTGTAATCTACCCACCCCTCTTTGTATATTCAACAACCTTGTCCAATTGATCGATAAATAAAGCATAAGTCTTGGATATTTTCATTTTTATCGATTCCCAAAACATATTTGTTGTAGTGGCAACTCGTATAAGATCTTCAAAAGATGTAAAAGATCAATTTCAATTAAAATTCATGCATAGTGCCCGAATTCCCCATCGATTGTGTTTCCATCAAAATGAAGCGAAACACCAATACCACTCGCGATGCAAGAAAGGATTTGATTTTCCCAAAACTTCCATGTAAGATTGTAAAACCTAACCCAAATGTGTGTTGATGAGGGTTTACTAAATGCAAGATCAAAACCTGGTTTCCATGTATAGAATCTCATAGATCTTGATTGAAGATTCAAATTCCCTTTTTTCCATAATCTAATGATCAGCTCTTCATAAGGGATAGTCACATGATAATAACTTTTTCCCAAAGAAATAATTTTCCACCCCATTGAAAGGTCCCAAATCTTTGATAGCTTCAGCTTGAGATCCGCATGTTTCCAAGGGGAATCATTCTACACCAAGCTAAGCCTGCTTATTAATGAATGTTTACAAGATGAGAGAAGTTCTTGATAGGTCCATGGGTACTTGAATGCCTTATACCCGTTGTCCACATCTTAGATGTATCACGTGGGTTATTTACCTAAATCTGTAAGTGGGTATGTATATTTCCTAGTTAAGATAGAAGAAAATGAAGGATTCAATAGAGCATGCTTTACAATCAATGGATCAGATTGTTTCACAATCTATGGCAGGATTAGATGATTGAAAAGATTCCATATAGGGAAGAGATGGATACTATCATCAGCAATTACATGAGAGATAGTTATGGGAGAAATACCGACGCATATTGAGGCAAGGAATTTGCCGAAATTTAGAAGATAAGGAATCAATAGCTAAAGTTTGATTGAAACCCTAATAGAGTGTTTTCTTCCTTGAAAATCTTCTCTTAATTGTGCGATATTCTAAATAAATAACAGAAAATCAATTGGCTCGTGTTAAGATTCAATCTTATATAATACTCTTTATGTTTGTTCAATTCCAATGTAGAAGTACTCCCCCTCAAGTACAACTAGGCCTGGACTAGTTTCCACTCAGTAAAATTTTCTTTGCTTATCTAAGATCTTTGAGGCTCAATGTCATCAATGGGTCTATTCTCTTCGCTTTTCCAATTCTACCATGAATTTAAAATGAACCCAGGATCTTTCTAGCTGTCATTCCTTCCTTCGCTATATTATCATGTAGAGAATCTGTTAGTATGGAGAGTGTTGGTTTGATAACTTGAGTGAGTATACATGTGAGGTTGAACCCATCTAACTGAAAACCAATTGGCTTATATTAAGGCCCAATCTAATCCACTTATATATCATTCAATATTTTTATTTATTTTAATGTGAGATAACCTCACATCTCTAACATCGAAAATAACAAAAAGTAATGAGTGATATATAATTTGTGTAGATTGAGCCTTAACGAAAGCCAATTAGTTTTATGTTAGGTTAGCTTGACCCCACTTGTATGCTCAATTAGCTTATCAAGCCCGACACTCTTAAGGTTCATGGATTCTTTACATAGTATCAGAGTAGAGAAATGCCTAAGAGTCGTGAAGATCTTGGGTTCATGTTCAAGTTTGGTAAGTGAGAGCTAGTCTAAGCACAGTTACACTTGAGGGGCAGTGTTGAGGATACAAGGTTATCCCACATTGAAACAAACAAAAATAATGAGTGATATATAAGTGGAGTAGATTTGGTCTTACAACTCAAACCAATTGGTTTTGTATTAGATGGGTTCAACCCCACTTGTATGCTTACTTGAGCTATTAATCTCAAAACACTCGGAACCATGGATTTTCAACGGACCCGTCTAATTACTGGTTAATCAAGACATTAATTTAACATGCAACGTTGTGAGATGGAACTTCAAAACTTAAAATTAACTTAAAAGGATAACCTAAGCATGTCATGATTGATATAATATAAGTTGAAACATTTTATAGACACCAATAGGTTTATAAAACTTATAAAAGAAACCCTAGCATTTAAGTTTAGAACATTACCAGTTGTTCTGTGCTTCTCTCTTTTTTAGATGCAGTGTTCCCTTAGAGCAATTCAGTAGAACTCCATTAGCACAAGCCTCTAAACTAGGATAACCTTTATGATTGATCCACACGGATCTTCACTGACCAAAACCTCATTGAGGTAGAAACCGTTAATAGACAGCAACTGCTAGACCACTCGAAGACCAACCTGAAAATATAAACTGAGAATGCTCACTTAAAAATAGAAAGAACCTTCTAAAGAATTCTTCGTTGCTTGGAGAAACTCATGGAGGATCTCACCTAATTCACGAAGAAAGAGATGTTAGAGAGAAAGGTTGAGCTGAAGTGTGGAATAATGAGAGAGGGGAGGCCTATTTATAGGGAGAGGGGAGATGTGACTACCCCTCAAATACAATGTGGGCTGGTAATATTCTCATCCCACAAGCGGGTTAGCCGTGTAGGTCCCTTGGACCTGCAGGCTGACCTAGGGTTGCCTCCACAAGGCAAGCCCGCGCAAGAGTTTCCATAGGAAGGGCTTGTGGGCCCACAACCCGTTAGCGCGCGGACTTACCCCGCGCTAGTGGCCCATGAGCTTTTCAGTCCCCACTCTAAATATCCCGTGTTCGTTTGGGGCCCACTTGCAATGGTAAAAGTTCCCTTGCTCTACTCTATGCAATTTTCCCTATTTTTCTCTTTATTTCCTTTAATTATTAATTTGGTCTAACCAATTAATAAGTAATTTGACTATTTTGATATCCTCAATATTCTCAGCATAGACCTAGTCTATAGGTTCTTTACTTAGTTCGGTAAAGACCCAAAGTGTATGACCTCATAGGATCCCGAAGTATAGAGACGCTAGAGGTTAAACTAAACTTAGCTTCCCATCCGGGAACCTATAGGCTCAGTGTTATAGACCGATATGGAACCCGATAACTCTAGACGATCAAATGGGCTGTTTAACAAAGGCGTATGATTCCTTGATACTCGAAACATCACGTGCCTGTAACTTAATCCGGTTCTGTAGTGGTAATTAATACAATACACTCCTTCCATCATGTTAAGTATCATCCATTTTTTTAAGCTCGGTTAAGTGTTAGCTCATGTAATAGCCGTAGCTATCCTAGAATTAGACTTAATCACTAAGAACACCACTCACCATAATGCATCAAGATTGACTAGAAACCCATTTTATCAATCTTATACTCTGATCAAAGTATTATGGTTGTGTCTCTTCAACAAGGGTTGTAAGGTACATCTCATATTATATCACTATATTAGAAGCGATGGATCTAATCTTGATAACTCGGCTTACGAACATATCATCATCACTATACATGCAGTCACCTATGTCATCCTGATCACCAGGGTATGAATAAGTATAACCCAAAGTGTAGCAACTCCTACATAAGGTAACTAGTATCCCAGGTTTGAGGATACTTGTACTGCTACTGTAATAAGAAATAACACCAACACATGGATATAGTTATTTCCGAGTGTCTGTCTTATAGTGGTCTCCAATGTATTACCCAAATACATTCATAAGTTAACTCAATGTACCACTTTCAACTTGGGAGATCAGCTGCTTAGATTTAATCTAAGGAGTAAGCCTACACATGCTAGTCTGTTCGCTTCATTGATGTCTAATCTTAATGAAACTATGATTAGGGATATTTAGACTATTCATAGTAACACATATGTGTAATTTCACACCACATAGCTCCCA
>CATIWQ010386037.1:0-15974 GCA_949673415.1 Euphorbia schlechtendalii
ATGGTTTGAAACTTACAGATAATGAAAGCATGGTATTGAGGAAATTATATTATTCTTTTCACTTGTCAGTTTGAATCTTGTTTTCTTGTTATACATTCCACTGTGAAATCTGGTAATAAGCATGTATTATAACTACAAGACCGAAACTAAACATTAATACTTAAATTAGACTTCTATTTCTATCTCCACTTTTTTCACCTTTCCGGTGATTCATGCATATATTCGGTATTCCGAATGAAATCGAAATTGTCCTTGCCTTGCTAGCTTTTATCAACAAATTCATTAATTTATATTCTACCCCATTGATGGCAATCTAGAAAACTCAATTTTTTAACCATGATTCATTATACGGATTGGAATCAAATCATGTTTAGAGAACGTATTGTTTGCTTTTGTTTTGTGCCTATTTTAGCACTGCAACAGAGGGCGAAAAAAGTATCAATGTGAAATCTATGAAGCTAGTTTGCTCATGTTAAGAATAATGTCGTCCATTAATGATAATTATTTTTCAAAATGGCTTGTGTTTTTGTTAGCTATCATGACCAGGGATAATTACGTCTTGGAAATGTCTTGTGATTTGCAATTGGAATTCTAAATTTATATATGATACCTGATGTAAATTGTTGTCAAGTTACTGACAAACCAACTAAATATAGAGCTGCACTTTTTAATCCCCTCTCCCTATCAAGCCAGTTTCTTAAGATTTTGTTTTCTGGTTATTCTTCAGTAAAATAATTCTAAAATTTCATGTAGCATTTTTAGAGTTTTTTGAAGTTCAAGTAAAGATATATATTATTCTTGTGAATTCTTAATGCCTTTTCAACACATGGCCACGTTCTATTGTATGAAACTTTTAATTCGTTAATTTATCATTGACAGAGAAGAATGATGGTCCAAAAACAGTGAAAGATCTCAAATTAAATAGCGCTGGAAAAATACTAGAGAACAACAGAGATGTTGTTGATAAGCGTCAAAATACCACTTATTTGAGTATATATTTCTTCCTTTTACATAACTTTTCTAAGTGTGTTTTATTTAAAAGATTTCATATGATATGTAGTTGTTGTTTTTGTTGTAATTACAGGTTCTAGGTGAAATGGAGATAAAATTTGCTTGGAATTGGAATTTACAACAAATAGTGCAGAAAAAGATGCAAAAGAACACAATATGAAGACATATAATGGTCAAAGTGAACAAAGCCAGAAATTGGTAAGTCAAAGGTTCAAAGACTCCTGAACTTAGCATGTCCGCGCCTGTGACTTACATCTCTACTTTGTTCCAAGAATTAGGGTTGCAAATGAGTTTAGCAGTTCGCGAGTAGTTCGAGCTCGGTTTGGTTAAAGCTTAGTTAAAGCTCGACTTAAGTTCGAGATCAGATTGATTTATTAACGAGTCAAACCGAGCTTCTTAAGAGTCAGTTTGAAAGCTCGTGAACATGATCGTTTAATTATTTTAATTATATTAATTATATTAATTTTTTAAAAATATTGTTCACATTCCTCTTTTAAATATTTTAAACACACAAAAAATGTATAACATTTGATGAATATTGTAACACCCCAAAATTTCTAAATTTTGACATCGGTATATTGTTACAATATTAAAGGAATGATAAGAAAAAGTTAAAGTTCGGTAATAGTCAAACCGAGCGAAGTTTGACCGCCAGTCAAACTTTGATCCATAACTATGTATCTTGAGACTGAAAATTTTTATAATTATAATTAATGCAAGAAAGGATATATAAGCTATCATGGGAGCTTATAGTTATATATGCTCTGATACCACCAAATGTAATACCCCCTGATCGGGAATGTCACGGTAACAGTAACTATCAGTAACTTATCAATTTACCATATTTCACATTAATACTTAAACAAATTTACTTTCAATATTCATATACAAAAACTCCAAATATTATCAAAATGCATTTCTCGCTCCTCACACTAACTAGTACATGTCATTATTTTACAAACCAAAATGTTATATGAAAATAATGATAATCCACCTTGAGTCTTTTCCCTTTTTGTACTCTTTAAGCTGATCCACTTACACCATTTCGATCCACACTATCTACAGAGTTTCTGAATCTGCGTATAGAAAACAACTACACTTCATATGATGTCATTTTAATGCTTGACTGGTAACTGTTGTTACATGTAAATTCCATAAGAGGTAAGTACTTTTCCCAACTTCCTTCAAACTCAATGATGCAATTTCTCATCATATCTTCCAACACTTGAATAACTCTTTCAGATTGTCCATTAGTTTGAGGATGAAATGCAGTACTAAAATTCAATTTAGTATCCAAAGCTTCTTATAACTTCTTCCAAAACCTCAAAGTGAATCTTGGATCCCGGTCAGAAATGATTGATAGAGGAACACCATGCAATCGTACTATCTCCTCTATATAAATCTGAGCTAGCTTATCTAGCGAATAATCCATTCTGACTGGAAGAAAGTGTGCTGACTTCGTTAATCTATCAACAACAACCCACATCGCATCATGTTTACTTTAGGTAATTTTCGGGATGAAAATTCTTAAATGGGGGGAGAATTGTAACACCCCAAAATTTCTAAATTTTAACATCGGTATATTGTTACAATATTAAATGAATGATAAGAATAAAATAAAGTTCGGTAATAGTCAAACGGAGCAAAGTTTGACCGCTAGTCAAACTTTGACCTGTAACTGTGTATCTTGAGACTGAAAATTTCTATAATTATAATTTATACAAAAAAGGATATATAACCTATCATAGGAGCTTATAGTTATATATGCTCTGATGCCACCAAATGTAACACCCTCTGATCGAGAGTGTCACGGTAACAATAACCATCAATAACTTATCAATTTACCGTATTTCACATTAATACTTAAATAAATTTACTTTCAATAATCATATACAAAAACTCCAAATATTATCAAAATGCAATTCTCGCTCCTCACACTAACTAGTACATACCATTATTTTACAAACCAAAATGTTATATGAAAATAGTGATAATCCACCTTGAGTCTTTTCCCTTTTTGTACTCTTTAAACAGATCTACTTATACCACTTCGATCCACACTATCTACAAAGCTTCTGAATCTGCATGTAGAAAACAACTACACGCTTTAGTTATTTTTTACACGCAGATTCAGAAGCTCTGTAGATAGTGTGGACCGATGTGGTATAAGTGGATCAGCTTAAAAAGTACAAAAAGGGAAAAGACTCAAGGTAGATTATCATTATTTTCATATAACATTTTGGTTTGTAAAATAATGGCATGTACTAGTTAGTGTGAAGAGCGAGAATTGCATTTTGATAATATTTGTAGTTTTTGTATATGAATATTGAAAGTAAATTTGTTTAAGTATTAATGTGAAATATGGTATATTGATAAGTTACTGATAGTTACTGTTACCGTGACACTCCCGATTAGGGGGTGTTACAAATATCTTGTATTCATATTTTCAATCCTTCACTTCTTCAAAAAAACTTAACTGTTAGATTAATTTTTTTATTTTGGATTGTATATCTTACGTGTTGATTTTAATTTGGTAAATATATGTATTTATAAAAAATAATCAATAAGTTAACTCTGTAAACTAAGGCTCGTAAGCTCACGAACACGAGCCGAACTAGTCACGAGCTTGAGCAGAGCTAAAATATTTCAAGCCTAACGAGCTTCAAGCCGAGCCAAGCTCAATAATTTTTATTTTCAAGCCAAGCCGAACTTAAGTATGTTCGGTCTCGGTTCGGCTCATTTACATCTATACCAAGAATAACCTAAAGAAAAGTTAATAGTCCTGGATTGTAATAACTTGAAAAAAATACAAGCAGATAGGTATTGACTGCTCTTGCTTTCATAAAGCTTTAGAGCCTGTTTAGTCGTGGAAAAATAGAATATTTTTTTAGAAAAATTTTCAATGAAAACTGAAAAATGGAAATTATTTTTTAGTTGCAAAATATTTCAAGAAAACTAGAAAATAGTTTTTAATATTTTCATTTTATGTCTTGTAGTAGAAAATTTTTTTTTGATGTTTTTAAAAATTTTCCAAATGAAGAAAAACAATTTGTATTTAACCATCACAATAATCCATAGTAATTTAATTTATTTTATTCTAATACATATTGTGTATAATTACAGCTATCAAATAAATTTTTTATGGATATATTTTTAGTTTCTTTAATAGAAGTACGGTTAAAAAAGGGGAATAGCTTACGTTGCCAAACTTTTATGACATCCCTTGAATACTTATATAATTTAGTTTATTTATTTTGTTATTATTCTTATTTACTTGAAACTTTTCATTTCATATTTTTCTACTTTATTTAAATAAATTTATATATTTTGTTTAATCGTTTATGTTTTTGAACTAAAAAATTTATAAATTTATTATTTAAAAAATAAAAAAATAGACAAAACATGCTTTTTAATTATTAATTCATTATGTAGGAAAAGAAAAATTGTAAAATTTAAATAAATGATAACTAAAAATGAAAATGAAACCACCGGATGAATTTAAGAAATGTGAGGTTTTGGTTTCAAATCCCACAAACAATAAAATTGACAATGTCACTTTAATTCTAAAAAAATGAAAATGAAACAAATTTCTAAATTTAAACATATTCTAAAACTGTCATTTTTGAGTATATCAAATTGTACACGAATCCATTTATATTTACAACTGAACTATTAAATTTTTAACTTTATTATTAATTAATTTAAAATTTATATCCGTCGTTTTTATTTTAATTTATAATGTTTATTCATGTCATTTATAATGTTTTGTACGATAAAATTTAAATATACTATTAAATTTTTGAAAAATAAAAAATAGAAACTAAAAGAATTAAATAGAAATGGTATGTTTTCTATTTTTCAATATTGAGAAATGGAAAACTGAAAAATTAAAAAATGAAAATAAAGATTTGAAATAGAAAATAAAAACAAAAGTCATTACTCTTTACTCGTTGAGTTTGGAATAAAGCTGAGTTTGTGATGTGACCTATCGTTCATTCTTTTGTTCTTTACTTTTAACTCTCATTCATTCATAAAAAGAAAATCTCATTTACTATGATTGCCAAATTTTGAATTTCATTCTCTGATACGACTGATAACCTCTCTTATTCATCGACATTCCGAGCTCGATTTTTCGGCGTAATCGAAGTATGAACTGAAAAGAAACGATGCCACCTAATTTCTAGGTCAAATTCTACTCCCTTTTATAATTTGGTAGTTTATCATTCGTTTGTGTATTTCTTCTACTCGACACAAATTTTGTTTGATGCCACATATCTATCTGTTAACTATGAGCCACTGAATTGAGGTATTTTAAGGAAGCTTTGTGCTACTCCAAGTTGGTTGCTTATCATTAGAAGCAAAAGCAGAAAACAAAAAAGAAAGCTTCTTTTCTATCTCTAACATCACTTATTCTACTACATCTTGTGTTTTGAAAGTAAATCTCAATTTCGATTGATTAATTGGAGCTCAGTTGTTACTATATGAGTATAATTCATGACAGGCGATTCTGTTAGCTTCCAAATTTGCTTCAAATTGCATGACGTATCGTAGGTATTGTGACTACTACTATTGCCAACGCGTTGAAAAACAAGTTCAATTCTATTTGCCTACGAATTAATTCACTTAGGCACTGTTGGAAATTGTCTCTAGCAGCTTCATATTTGAAAGAGTCAAAGATTGGATAATATTGGAAATAATGTATGTTAGGATTGATTTGATTCTAAGTTGATAAAGATTTAGATTTAAAGTATTATATTGCAAATTTTATGTTATATTTGTTAGCTTTGTAAGTCTATAAATAGGCATTCATATTTCAATAATAAAATGTTCTCATAAGTGATATACTTATGTGCTCCAAGGATATCATACTTCTGTTTATATAATCATGTTCTTTACATAAAGAAAAGCCATCAGGCACAAGTCAAAATCTTTGCCTAGAGTGCCTACTGACTTATGATCTGTGAGATATATCTAATTTAAATTATAATTTGGGATTTTAAGAGACTCTGTTTCTCTTGGTCATGGATAATAGATTCTCAGATGTGATTCTGATATATCATTGATATAAAACTGATTGATTAAGAATATACCATATTATTTAGTATCAGTGGGTGAGTATTTGATAAACACTACAAGAAAAGCTAGATTTTGCTAAAAAAAGCAGCAAATTAGTTTTATGTCAGAAAGTTCATTTCGGAAAAACATCAGAACGTTGTTGTGAAACATTGCATTTAGCTTCACAATTATATCAAAAGTTTTGTTGTAAATACATACAATCACCATGAATAGCAATAATATGCGACAACTACTTTCTTTATTGCGGCCAAAAATCTAGTTTACCAACTATAAAGTAGATGTACCATAATTTGTTGTGACTGTACGTATTTACAACCAAATTTTATATCTATGCCACTAAATGTGTTTGTTAGCAATAACTTTTGCATGTTGCAACTAAAAGTGCTTTTTGGCTACAAGAATTTAATCATTTAATTAAGGTTTATTCATTTATTGAGCTTAATGTGAGTCTATATTTGTTGCAATCTTCAACTCTTATGACATTTATTGTATAATTTCGGCAAAATACATCTTTACCTCCCTAAACTTGGCACAAAAAGTCTACTGCCCCCCCTGAACTTTCAAAAGTTTCTCTCAACCCCCTGAATTTGGTAGAATTGTATCAGTTTGCCCCCTAAACTTGGCAAAAGTGTATCAGTTTGCCTATTGATTGCCACGTGTCATTTGGTTTAACTTTTCAAAGATGTCTTTTTTTCTTACCTATCAAAAGCTGACAAGTGGCACTCAAGGGGTAAACTGATACATTTTTGCCAAATTTAGGGGTAAACCGATGCACTTTGCCAAGTTCATGGGGTTGAGAGGAACTTTTGAAAGTTCAGGGAGCAATAGAATTTTAGTGCCAAGTTTAGGGGGGTAAAAATGCATTTAGCCTATAATTTCTCTATACTTATTTGATTCTGTCTCCACTAAGCTACTAGGTTAAGGTCTCGAGGAACTTAGTTATGCTACATGTGGTGGAATGAAAAGCAGAAGCTGCAAAGGTAAAGTTAAATTTTTTAACTATCATTAAATTTGTTGGATTGATTGGAAATTCATTATTGATATAATAATAAGTATTGATTATTTTGAAGTATATAATTTATGACATGCAGTTCTGTTAACCATCCAGATATGCCCAAATGGCAAGGGAAATTACTGATGAGCAACATACTGACTCGTCTTTTTCCGCTGGAATTGCTTCCAATGCATTGAGAAAGAAGTTTAATATCAATTGGTTAACACTGAATTCCAAATCAAATAAGTTGCCATGTAGCTCAACTTGTTCATCTCAATGGATACCAATTGAAGCCAATTCCAAACCAACTGAAGCTGAGTTATGCCTGCTGATTTGTAGCTTGTTTCCTGTAGATTTCAGATTGCCGATTGAAGATTTGATTACCTATGGGATGTCCCTAAAGCTGTTTGGAGAAGTCCACGATATAAGTGAAGGAAGATATAAAGTCTATGGACTCATTAAGAACATTAACCATCAACTTCCTCCTCGGTACCAAAAAAAGCTTTGTGTATGGGAAGATAAGTATGGTAATCAGTATGTCAAAGTGTTCAAATGTGCAAAAGATTTAGCAAAATCGATTGCCTCCGAATATCAATTACTACTTGGCGGCAATGAGATTGTAAAGGGAAGGTGGCCGAATACAAATTGGTATGAATATTTCTATGGACTCTCACTTGCAGTAGAAAGAATAGACGAGCACCTTATTAAATTAGGGTGTCCACATCTTGCTCTGCTACAACTTCAACATTGGGAAGAGTCACAGAGCACTCTTCTTGACATTTTTGAAGGAATAAAAGGGTTTATGCTTCAATCTTCAGGCGTCTCATCACAGCCAGAGTCACTTGATGTGCTATGTAATCTTAGAACCTTGCGTCTAAACATACTTAAGTTGGAAGATATGTCTTGGATTGGTTGTTTGATGAATTTGGAACTTCTTTCAGTTTCGACCCCAAGTTTAACAGATATTCCTAAGGAGATGGGACAACTAGGTAATTTGAGGTTACTTGACTTGAGAAAAATGAACATTGCATACATTCCACCAGGTGTATTGTCAAGAATGTTGAAACTAGAAGAACTTTATTTTCCATTAAGCTTTCAAAGGTGGGGATGCAGAGCAAAAGAACTCGATGATTACGATAAATGGGACTCATGGGAAGAGGACGATTATGATGATAAAGAGATAATCAGCACGATCAATAATCAGATAAACAGAATCAATGCAAGCATCAGTGAGATAACAGCTCTTTCACTATATGCATTAGAAATTAGCATACCGAATTCTTCAGATTTGCCTAAAGACTCTTCGATATTTAAAAATATCAGACGGTTTAAAGTTTTTGTGCCAAATAATCTGAGGTACAAACCACCTGGCAAGTTTAATTCTACAAATGTGTTGCAACTCACGGGTGATGCAAATGATATCAAAGTAAGCGGTATTTGTAATTTGATGAGCAGAACTGAAGACTTGAGTCTGATGAAAGTAAGAAATTTGAAGAATGTCATGTTCCTACCACAAGACTATGGGTTTCCGAAGCTACAGAAGATGATAATATCTGAATGTGATGAACTAGAATACGTTGTTGATACACCTACAGAGAGAACTGTACCAGAAGATAATCGTTTATTCTCTAACTTGGAGACTCTCCATTTATCAATGTTACCTAATTTGAAAGAAGTATGGCATGGAAAATTAACAAGTTTACCATGGTTTGAAAAATTAAGCCGGATAAGCATAAGGTTCTGTCATAAACTGAAATACGTGTTCCCACTATCAGTTGTTAGAGGGTCCATACATCTCAAAAGCATACAAGTACTTAATTGTATGGAAATGGATGGCATTTTCTACCAAGACAAAGAAGATGACAAAGACCTTGTACTTTACTCTATTGAAGAACTACATTTGCATTCACTTCCAAAGCTAGTTGGTTTCTTGTACCGTGATGACACTGGCCAGTCTCGAATAACTAATGAGGTAAATAAAAATAGCAGATTTTCCTAGTTCTTTATTATTTTTCTAAGATGGTTAGTTCATTTTACATCAAACAACTGATAGTTGTAATGATAAATTGAGATACTGAATTTCTCATTGATAGATTTTGTCAAGTAGCATGGAGGGATCAACGTCAAGGGTGAATGAAAGTTGCATCGATGCTATTTGTCCACCTCCAATCACTATAAGCAGAGGGAGTTCACAAGAAAATGTTTCACACCAACTTGTTTCCAAAAAATTGGTACATCTCAAAAAATTTCTACTATATAGGACTGCATATATGTAGTTTACTTACTGAATATATTAAGTTTCTTTTAATCCGAGTTTAATATAATTTAGTCACTTAAATCATTTTTTCTTCATATTTGGAAGGCTTCATTTACCTTGAACAACGACGCAATTGGCTGTGCAGAGAAGTATGCTGCATTTATATCATCAAATTTAGCTGAAAAATGGATGCAAGATTTGAAAAGACTGGAGATAACATTTTGTGATGCCCTAAAAATCATATTTTTGTTTGAAGAAAACCATGTTATTTCTGGAGCTTTTAATTCTTTGATAGAGTTAAAGCTCTTTGGTCTACAAAATCTAGAGCATATATGGTTTCAAGTTCCGCCGAAGATGATTGCCTTTCAAAACTTGCAACTATTAGTTTTATCAGAATGTCACAATTTGTACCTGTTCTCACCCCGTGTAGCTAAACTTTTGGTTCAGCTACGAAAAATATGTATCAATCGGTGTGACAAGATGGAAGAAGTTATTGGGAAAGAAAATGAAGAAGACTCGGAAGACAAAATTGCATTCCCCTGTCTTCAATTATTGGAATTTGAACATAATCCCTATCTTAAGGTTTTCTACAGTGGAATTCATGAAGTTGAATTACCTTTGTTAGAATCTTTGATAATTAATCAATGCAATAAGGTGGAGTATTTCGCTTACAAATTATCAAGGACACCAATGTTGAAGAGAATAGAAATAAATGGAAACTTATGTGCGTTAACGAGTAGTCTTAATACAGTTATACTGAGGTAAAGCTTCTTTCTTTATTTGCTATTGCACTTGTATGATATTATGTTACTTAGTCACTTGAATTGTACAATCGTGATTTACTTTCTTTTGTACTTACGTTATCTATTTTAATCAAACATTATAAATCCTTATAAGATTATTAATTCACAACATGAATGGTTTGTGTACCCAAGTAGGTTTCAAAAACTGTAGCTTATATTTGAAAGACAAATGATAACTTCTTCATATTCTACTCTGTTTGGTGGTTAATTTAGGGGCTAAATAAAGATATGCAATATTAGTTTAACTAAAATTATTAAACTTGGAAAGATATGCCAGAGATTTCTTCGGGACACCTAATGATGACGATAATCCTATCTCTACAATCAACTCCTTTTGTCTCGATGAACAAGAGGGTTTTAATGAGCTACACTATACTCCTGACGAGCAAGATGGATCTCATGAACTACATTGTGCTCCGAATGAGCTAGACTGTTTGGAGGCGTCATATAGTGCTTCCGTGAAATTGAATGATTCTAGTAAGCTACATTATTTTTATGGTGATGATGATGGATATGATGAGCTAGATTTGCTCGATGAGATAGGTAATTTCTCTTCAATTACCTTAGTTTTATGGTAAATTTATCTTCTGAGCTAAACTTTTGTGCTTTCTTTGTTTACAGATTTGCCAGATAGCGCCAGTATTGCGAATGAAGCATATGAAGAGGCAAGTCAAAGTTACATGAAAGAATTCACCTTTGCTGATTTGGGAATTGCTACAAATAACTTTAGTTCAGATGCATTGTTGGGAGAAGGTGGTTTTGGTAAAGTCTATAAAGGATGGTTGGATGAAAGGAGTTTCTTACCCTCCACAACTCCCACTGGCATGCCAGTTGCCATCAAGAAAATGAATCCAAACACAAACCAAGGTTTTCATGAGTGGCAGGTATCTAATCGTATCAATCTTCTCCAAATGATTTGATTAAATTCCCACCGTTGACATTTTTCAACACTGCCCCCCCACCCACCCACCAATTTGTTCATACTTATGCTAACTATACCCATTTCTTTAACTGATTATGCAGTCGGAAGTATACATTCTCGAAAGGCAATGTCACCCAAACTTGATTAAATTGGTAGGATATTGTAGGGAAGATGAAGAGTTGCTCCTTGTTTACGAATTTATGCAGATGGGAAGCTTAAACATTCTTCTATTCAGAAGTAAGGATTGCAAGGAGTAAAATAATAGCTACGATTAGCAGATTGGTAACTTTTGTTTATTTTTTTTTTGTTCAGAAGAACTTGGATTTGAATCTTTGTCTTGGGAAATGCGGTTCAAGATAGCCATTGGAGCAGCTCGGGGGCTCATGTTTCTTCATACTTTAGAAAAGAAAGTTATTCACAGAGATGTCAAGCTTTCAAATATACTAATTGATGGGGTAAGTTATTATACAATTTAGATTCTAAGTTGAAAGTTCTACCATTAGTTTACTTTATAGTCTTTAAATTTGTTGTTTGAATGATTCAAAATAGAATAAAATCAGAGTTACTGTTATTTGCTACCAATTAATTAGGGGTTTTGAATTAGTCCGATTAGTTGATTAAGTATATAATATGCTCATGATTTAGTGGCATGTAGTTAGTCTTTTTAGCCTATAAAATCAGGTTTGTTTATTTGATATAATTAACTCAATAAAATCAAGTTTGAGTTCACATCTCTCTTTTTTTTAAGTAAATTGCTTTTAATAAACCAACAATTGGTATCGAGCCTATTTGTTCTTGAGGCACCTTTGAGTTATCGGGGGTGAGTGATTTGAGAGTATACAAATGTCAAATAGTAATTCAATATCTTCTCCTCCAATCTTCAACGGTGAGAATTATCGAGTTTGGACCATTAAAATGAAAAAACATTTGAGAGGTTTAGGCTTATGGCAATGGGTTGAAGCTGAGAGGGAAGTACCACCTCTTGAAAACAATCCAACACTAAATCAAATTAGAGCTCGTGAAGATGAAGAAGCTAAGGCACCAAGAGCCTTATCTCAAATCCCATTCTGGTTTTACGTTCCCAAGAATTATGGGTTGTGAAACTGCTAAGGAAGTTTGGGATACATTGAAAGAACTTTATCATGGCAATGATAGAACAAGAAGGATACAATTACTTAATCTTAAAAGGGATTTTGAGATGATAAGGATGGAAGAGAAAGAAACTCTACAAGAGTTTTCAGACAGGATAATGAATGTGATTAATAAAATCAGATTGATGGGAGAAGAACTATCTTGATAGCAGGATCGTGGAGAAGGTGCTTGTGAGTTTGCCGGAAAGGTTTGAATCGAAAATTTCGTCTCAAAAAGATTTTAGAGATCTTACTGAAATTTCATTCTCTAAATTTATCAATGCTTTTCATGCACTTGAGCAAAGATGTAAGTTAAGAAAAGAGGAAACTCAACAAGTGGTTGAAAGGGCTTTAGTTGCAAAGGTCCCATATTCAGAAAGTGTTCAATTCAAATGTGGCATTTGCAATAAGTTTGGACACAAGAAAGAAAAATGTTGGTACAATGGAAAGATCCAATGCTACAAGTGCAAGAAATTTGGACACATCAAAAGGTATTGTCGAATGGAGATCGAAGAGAATGTCAATTTGACACAAGCAGCTCGAGAAGAAGAATTGTTGTTTTAAATTGGTGACACGTGCACCAAGAGAAATTATTTGGAGAGAAGTTATCCAAATATTCAATGGTGGGATGGTACATCATCAAGGTTCAATGGTGGGATGGTACATCATCAGAGATTTTGAATCAAGAGGGAATGCTATTTGAATGATTCAAAATAGAATAAAATCAGATTTATTGTTATTTGCAACCAATTAATTAGAGGTTTTGAATTAGTCCAATTAGTTGATTAAATATATGATATGCTCATGATTCAGTGACATTTAGTTAGTCTTTTTAGCCAAAAAATCAGTTTTGTTTATTTGATATAATTAACTCAATAAAATCAAGTTTGAGTTCATATATCTCTTTTTTTTTAAGTAAACTACTTTTAATAAACCAACAAAATTTACGTTGCAGGATTACAATTCAAGAATAGCAGATTTCGGGTTGGCCATCCTGAGACCTGCTGATGGGGACTTACATGAAACAACCATGGTAAAATATACATGACATTTTAATTCTTAAAAATGTACTTATTCTTCAAAAAATGTATGTAAACATATATTTCCATATTTAGTTTTTATTCTTTTTCTGTTTGCAGAACTACAATGCTAAAATAACAAATTATAGCTCGAGAAGACTGGTTCCTTCAGATTGCTCATCTGGTTCAACGAAAATTAGGGGAACATATGGTTATCTTGACCCCCCGAATATTTCCTTTTTTATAATTTACCTTGAATGTTTGCAATCAAGTAATATTATATTTAACTTTTGATGCATACTACAGTTAAGGTGAAATATTGAAGCTATTCAACTATTTCAGCATTAAAATGTATTTGTCTTGGCACTTGAGCCCTTAGGAAGTAGGAAGTCTGATTTTATTCTCTGTTTTAAAAGGCGGGTCAAGGCGGCCGCGTAAGCGGGATTTTTTGGAATACTGTCCCGATTTTATATAATCGGGCGGTCAAGGCAGAAAGTGTCGCCAAAACTCAGATTAGTGTCGCCAAAGATCAGAAAAGTGTTGCCAAAGTCTAAAAAAGTGTTGTCAAAGCCTAATATAGTGTTGTCAAAGTCTGGAAAAATTGTTGCTACGTAAATTTTTAATTTTATTATGTAAAAATTTATGTGTTAGTTAAATTTATTATTTTAATTCATTAATAAATATTAAATATTTTAAAATACTAATCCGCCATATCCCCGCCTAGGTTCGATCAATCCACGCCTAGGCCCCAAGGGTTCTAGCTGTCCGACTAGCGCCTAGCGTCTTTTAAAACACTGATATTATTTAAAATGATGTTTCAAAGTTAAAATCTTCATATTTCTCTATTGTTTCGGTGATTTGAATTGCTCATGAATTTGTGGTTGGCATTTTAAGTTAAGAGCGCATATGATTTGAGCTGAGAATAATGTGTTGCTGTCATTAATCAGGTCATTTCACTGAGAAGAGTGATGTGTTTAACTTCGGTGTGGTGCTATTGCAATTGATGACCGGCTTAAAGGCGGTTGATGGGAAGCGTCCAAAAGAAGAAATAAATTTGGTTGACATGTTGAAACCAATTCTGTCAGAAGGGAGAGATCAGTTAAAAGACATCATGGACCCAACTATGGAAGGTCAATACTCATCAAAAGCAATGTTACTAATGGCGGAGCTTGCTTCCAAATGTTTAAAAATCAATTATAAAATGCGTCCAACAATGGGAGAAGTTTTAGAGGAATTGCAGCATATATATGGCATCACAGCAATAGAAGGAGAAGTTTCAGAGAAATTGCAGCAAATAGATGCCATCACAGAAACAGAAACAACTAGAACTATCCGTTTCTGTGGGTTTAAAATATGGTAAAAAGTTAACGAATTTGCATCCAATATATTTTCAGATGATTGCATGAGAGAAGTTTTAGAGGAATTGCAGAAAATAGATGCAATCACAGAAATAAAAACCGCGAGAATTAGGCTTGTTTGGTTGATGGTTTTTTCATGGTACGGTATGGTTTGACATTAAAATTAGTTATTTGGTTTCATGGTTCTTTTCGTAGTTTATTATTTTATGATTTTTTCATAGTTCCAAACACCATGAAACTTCAGTATTTTTGAATCATGGATTTGGTGGTTCTCCATGATTTTAACTTTTCATGTTACAAAAATAATCATAAACTAAATTAATTATTACTAATTAACATTTAAACCTAGATTATAAAGACATTTTACTGCTCTTCTAAACGGTCACATTTCTGCTCAACTCAGTTGCTACTGCTCTTCTAAATGGCTTCATTGAAGTGAACACCATTGGTCTATGCTATTTTTCTCTTCTGCCTAGCCTCTACATATTAAGCATTATAATTTTGGATCTTTTTCATGTTCTATAAATCCTAAAAACCCATACTATACCTGTATAATTTGTATTTTTGAATTCTCATTTTTTATTAACAGATGAAGACATATTTTCTTTTCCAGTTATGGCAGAATTGGCACCAAAAGGATCACAATTTGATGCTAAGCACTACGATGCTAAAATGATTGAATTGTAAGTTTCTTGTTATTGAGGGCTTGAAATAAAAATGATTTCTGGTGGTTGGATTTCTTCTGTACCAATTTCACTTAAAAGCCCAACCAATTATCTACCATAATGAGTAGTGGAGAAATGTTCAAATCAAATGCCCTTATAATCACATCCCTGCATTAATCATGGAAGAAATTGTGTTTTTGGTGGGAGCTAGAATTGTAAAAGAACTTAATATGTTAATTTGATGAAATGGACATTTAAGTAATCTTATTATTATTTGAACCATACTATACCATCAAACCAAACAAAAAATTTAACAAAACCATACTATACCATACTATAAAGCCAAATAAAAACATTTAAAAAACCATACGATACCATACCATACTTTAATGAACCACGAGGAACCATCAATTCAAACAATTGAAGCTTAATTAAATATGTAAGTTAATAATTTTGCGTCCCACTTTGATGATGTATAAACTTTTATTTGTGCCATAACTAGATCACGGGCATAGAACAAATATCTATCATCTAAGTTAGGAACATATAATTCTGCAAAGTTCCTTTAAGCTACCAGTAAATTACAAGAAATCAGTAGATGTAAGTCACACGTAAGTATAACTTAATAGCAATTCCATCAAAAGGAAAAAAAGGCAGACACAACACTGACCAAAATAAATGTTACTAAATATTCACTCCATTTTATTTTAAGATCTTAAAAAAATTTCAAAACAATACA
>CATIWQ010386052.1:0-14108 GCA_949673415.1 Euphorbia schlechtendalii
ATCATTCTGTTTTACAATTTCCTCGGGGTTCAACCACCTCAAATTTTACCCATATTCCGGCACACCATCCGGCCATGAAAAGTATGCTACAATTGACAACTATTTGATTCTTCTTACTTGTAAATACAAAAAAAAAAAAAAAAATTTCTTATTCTCTTGGAGAGTGTATGTTATCTTTTAATTTCATTGAAACTCGAATTATGAGAGTGTTTGAATGCAAAACCAACAATAATGAGCTCGAAAGAGCAAATAAAAAAATCAATAGTGACGGAGCTTCACACTAACCTGTATTAAAAATGATAGCCTTGAACATTTCGAGTGAAATTAACTATGTGTTCCTCATCCAATTGATGAATGGTGAATTAAGGGAATTAATTGGATGAACATCTAAAATTTTTGGTTGGTGAAAGACAATATGAATAGAAGATCAGGCTGCTGGCCTTTGATTAGGGTCTACTACTCAACTCAACACTAAATTAGATGTATACAAGTCATTCAAGTGGACATTGGCAATAAAGCTAAACCAATTTAACAGGCCTAAAACTCACATGAAAAACTATCCTCTCATTATTCTTCCTTATACTCATACATAGCATTTAATCATATTCAAACTAATGCATCATATATCCAAACATGAATTTTCCATATCTGCAAAATTGGTTGGTGCTGTAGAGTACTCGAAGTTTTAATGGTTGTGCATCTACGATAACATAAAATACAGTTTAAGAAAATATGAGTTTAATAATAGTTATTGTGTTAGAATTTTTTTGTGTTTTCCTCTCGCTCTTAACAAGTTCATTTTATCTCAATTAAGGTGAGATTATGTTTCTTTAATTTGATTTATTTATTATTTATCGTTTGCACTTTTAAATGAAAATAAAATTTGGATAGCCGTATAGTTGAATTGTAAATTGGATAAGATTTTAAAATCGGTTTTCACTGGTACTCATAGTAGGCAGTCTTGGGGGAGAAAAGCAAATCAGGGCAGAGACTGACCCACATAGAATACCATTTCTAGACAAAATTCCATTGTATAAATCATGAATTACCAAATAATAATACTGTTATTTCTTTGACCGGAGATTAATTTGGTAAAATTAAGTGTAAATCCTTGTGTTACAAAACCATTCAATTCAAATTAATTCACTTCAAGTCCGTGCAGACAAATTCAGTTCAGTTCATCTATATTATTTATAAATCTATTTTGAAATAAATTTAGTCGAATCCATTTAATGTGATTCAACTTTTCTACAAAAATACTACTCAAATGTAATTAAGAATTAACTTAAATCCGTCTTATATTTTCAACCCACTATCCTTCTGGTTTCATGATCTAATAATAATAATAATAATAATAATAATAATAATAATAATAATAATAATAATAATAATAATAATAATAATAATGGAAAAAGGAAATATAAGAGAAATGAATTGGTGTGACATCAGTATAACCTGAATTGAGGGGAATAATAATTTGCACCATCTTGGACTATAATAAAGCTTCGAATAATGAATCATTGAATTCAATTGCCTCAAAATAAAGACATCTTCCTTAGGTGTTTTTCAATTTCTATTAATTATAAATTTTTTACAAATTTTATGAATGGAATACTATTTTTGGAGTGGGATAGCAGTGGAAGAGAAGTCTCGTAGAAACAATAAAGTAGTGGTGACTAATAAGTAACCGATTCTCCTAAAATCAACGACTGAAATGCATTATGTGTATCGAGATAAACTGCATACAATTGACCTATTTGGAGTTTAGCCCTTTCCTATACCTTGAGTGATCGGACTACTACCCTTAAAATGAAAATTTTGCGAAGGTAATGCCAATAAACTAAATGTTAATGTGTTCAATTTTCTGGTTGTTATATGACTCATAATACAATTAACGAAAAATTCACCAATCGCAAGGCTTAACTGCTTTTGGGCCCAAGTTGGTCATGGCTTATGTCTATTCTTGTTGGGTTAGGGCATAGCCCATATTACTTTTATTTTTAATGAAGCAAAATTATGTTTCATATTTATTACTAACATTAATGTGATGAACACTTTTTTTGCATAGATTTCCATGCTCATTGATCACTGAACAACTTTTCTACTCCCTATGATTCCTAATACTCCCTCCGCCTATTAAATATTGTCGTTTTAACTAATTCACGGTTTGTAAGATAACAATTAACCGAATGAGGTGATTTACTAATTTATCCTTTCATAAATGTCTTATTCAATTTTCAAGACTTCATTAATATGCTCAATAAAAACGATCTGCTAGTGTTTTAATATTGATTCATATAGTCTTCTCTTGTTACTGGAGATTGGAATATAATTTTCTTGAAAGTTGAATAAATTAATAGGGGTAAAAATGAAAAACTTAGAGAAAAAACATCTTGAAAATATGAAATGAAAATAAAAAAGAGAAATCAAAATCCCTCTAAAACGACAATATTTAATAGACGGAGGGAGTAATAGTGACTTTAAAGTTTTAAACAAAATCAATAAGACATTTAATGAATTACTAAAATGACTATTTTATCTATTTATTTCGTACTCCCTCTATCTACTAAATATTGACATTTTAGAGGGATTTTGATTTCTTTTTTATTGTCATTTTGTATTTCCAAAATGTTTTTTTCTCTAAGTTTTCCATTCCTGCCCCTATAACTTTCAAGATAACAAGATGAAAAAACTATAGAATTCAATATTTAAACACTAGCAAATTGTTTTTATTGAACATATTAATGAAGAATAGAGTAGGGCATTTTATGAAAGGGTAGATTAGTAAATCACCTCATTCGGTTAATTGTTACCTTAAAAACTGCGAATTAGTTAAAACGACAATATTTAGTAGATGGAGGAGTAATAAAAAAAATTTCTACTTGATTACCAACTTAAAATTTTATTTATACTTAATCTTTTTCTCAATTAATATAAGGATAAATCAGAAAATAATTGAAGAAAGTTACATTATTGATATTTTAAAATGATAAGTAAAAGGAACCTAAGTAGCAAGTCTAAAATGACTAGTATTATTAGAGTGAGTAAAAAAATTTGGCCTCGCATAAGCAGAAGGATAACAACTACAAACGCTTATGATATAAGATATTTATTTTCTTTAGATTGATTTCAAATATCAACCAAAATACAAAGAAAGTACTGATTAATTTGAATTCAAATGAGGAAGAACAATCTTTGCTGATAAGGGAAAATTTTACAAAATAAAAAACTATCACAATAAACGTTAATAAAAAGGAAGAAATGGTTGTAATTAAAAAACTGTCATTATGAATGTTAATTAAAAAACTGTCATAATAAATGTTAATAAAAAGGAAGAAACGGTTGTAATTAAAAAACTGTCATAATAAACGTTAATTAAAAAACTGTCATAATAAATGTTAATTAAAAATTTTACAATCTTTGTTTATAAGAGAGAATCTTACAAAATAAAAAACTACCATAATAAATATTATTTAAAAGGAAGAAACGATTGTAATTAAAACGCTTTAAAAAAGTATTAACAATTTAAAAAAATGGGTAATTTATTAAAAAAATATTAAAAGGGGTAATTAAATAAAAAGGTTTCAAAAGGGGTATTTCATTAAAATGAAACTTCATATGGGGTAAAAACCACAATTACCTTGCCGATTCAATTTTAGTTTAATCGTCCTAAAATTGTTTGTGTAAATATTGGACTGATTTCCCTTAAAAGAAGTTCTATACCCAGTGGAAATAAATAGAAAAAATTTAAGGCAAAATGATAGTGAACTTCAACTATAATTTGCCATTTCTTTAATTTTTTTTCTTTACTTCTTTGGCAATTATTGATTTTCTTAAGCATTCCAATACATTATGTTCTTCCTTCATCCTTTAATTTTGAACTTATAAAGTAAATGACCACTAGTTAATTAATAAGATTTCAGCTTTTTACCAAAAAAACAATTAATAAGATTTCAGGTGAAATTAATTGTAAGGGATTTTCTAGGTTTACAATAAAAATGCAAACATATTCTGAGTCCACGTACCCATAATCTAAAATCAATTTTTTTATCAATCTCCTCCGCACGATGCCAGCACCGGCAGCTACGAAGGCCGGTCACCATTGTTGACGAGAACCGGCAGCAACGAAAGCCGATCACCACCGGAAGCAACGAAAGCCGATCACTGTGTCTGCACATTTCAGGTTTTATAGATATCTTTGTTTGCGGTTATCATTCAATGGCTTCTTCTTCTTCTTCTTCTTCTTTGACTGAAAATCATGAAATTGGTGAAAAGTATGAAGTATTCATTAGTTTCAGAGGAGCTTGATGCTTGAATTTCGATTACCTCAAATGAAGATCTAGCTAATATAATTGAGGAACACGATCGATCTGGAATTACGCTTCTAATCTCCTGTATTTAATGGTATTTATCTGAAATTCTTAGGAGTTTGATTAATACTGTCTCCACAAAACTGGAAATAACAGCTTCAGTTGAATCTGATTCATGTGTATCATTCACGAAACCCTATAGGTGATGGAAGTTGAAATTTTGTGGCCCTGTGATCAGATTACTACTGGTTTTTTTTCACGAGACTAGGTTGGTTGATTGATTTTATGTTTATCGATCTTGAATCATCCTATATTATTCTGGAATTTGGCTTTCTCCTCGTTAATTTAAGTTTCTTCACTGGTTTCGTTAACTCCGAGCTTATTGATTTTGAATTTTTTGAGCTTAATTGGGTTCAGTCGTAGAATTATTGTGGATTCCACGATTTGATGAACTTTTTGCTTTTATTTATTTGATTGTTAAATAACTCATATTTGAGACTTCGATTTTTAACTTATCACATATGCCTTGACCTTTAAAGCGATGTTCAAAACTTCTGCAATTGAACTTTAACTCGTTTTTTGTTGATTAAATTTTCCAGTTTTGAGGGTTTTTTTCTAATCATGAATGCACTTGCTATTTTGAATTCTGCATTTAGACATCGTTTTTAGGTTTGAGTTTGTGTTATTGATATGTTTCAACTCTCAAGTGGATTAGTTTTATCTGCATGATTGTAGAACTTTTTAGGTCGATGGATTCAAATGAACTTGAAAATGCACAATAATCTTCCAATATTAAGACAGAGTCTGAAACAACGGGAAGAACCTTAACTAAGAAAAATCTAGTTAAAGTTAAGCCTGAAAGTTCACAGATTTTGAGTCGTGCTTGAAGTACAGAAAGAAGAACGGTTACTGGAGCGGGAAAAGATGAATAAAACATGTAATCTTACAAGGAATTTAAGATATTTTAACTTAGTAATGTGATTATCAATGAACTTTATACTATGTATAATAGTTTTAATGTCAGGTATAACATCTGTTATTGGTTGTTTATAAGCAATTTAATAGATTAAAATCAATGAATGTAACATTTATTCGAAATAGAAGATATGTTATCATTGAAGTCAATCCCATAATATTTCTAAGTGATAAAATTGTTATAATATATATGGTATAATAGTCATTATATCTGGTATAATTGCTCATTTACTAGGTAAAAGACATTCATAATATGATTTTTGGTGTAAAATTTAGTATTGTCTTCGAATATAAGAATTTGATAGCTCATATACTAGGTATAACAGTTCTTAAACCAGGTACAACAACTATTATACCAAGCATAATACCTTCGTAGAATGGATTTTGCTGCGAAATTGAGTATGATAGCTCTTAAACTAGGTATAACTACCATTATACTAAGTATAATACCTTCGTAGAATGGATTTTGCTGCGAAATTGAATATGATCTAAGAGTTCTTATTGTTAAACCATGCAAATACACAAAAAAAAGATAAAAGAGAAAATGAAAACTTTAGAAAAGGGGAAGTGAAAATATTTTGCCGATATGACAAAGCAAAAACATTTTTATCTAAATAAAGGATTTGCTCATATTTCCGTTAGTTTTATTAAAAGTAACAACAATAAAATTCTAAAATTTATGTAATATGGATTTTGGAATGGGCTGAAAGAGAATGGGCTAAAAATTATGTGATTGTACCGTTTGAAGCTAGAAATTGAATTCAGAAATCCATTAGAATAGCCATAAGTTTTTTAATTTTTATATCTTAGCCTGAACTATAATAAAATCTACTACCATATAATATAATCATATAATTAGATTAGTTTGATCGTATTTAAAATTAGTTTGATAGTATTTAAAATTTCAAAAAATATTCACTAAAAGAAAATTTTAATTTATCTTCTAAAATTTTTTAGAAATTGAAATATTATTTAAATTATTAAATTCTATAAGAAAATAGAAAATTATACTTCTTTTAATATTCTACTAACTTATATAGATGTATTTGATATAATTTGTAATTCTGTTATTTGAAGAAATAATAGTTATGGACTACAAGTCGCGAAAAGATAACCTTTTTAAGGAGGATCGAGTAAGATATTGATCGATGTTATAGATTTAAGTTTGAAAAGGCGCAGTCCGAATCCGGCTTGACTGGCCTGCGTTGTCGACCGAACTAACTCTAAGAATAATTGTGGACCTGGTTTTCTCACTTATCCATTTTGCAGCTACTTGAAATATAAAATTATACTCCCTCCAGTTCCTAATATTTGTCGTTTTAGACTTTTTACTTTGGTTCCTAATACTTGTCATTTTAAAATATCAATGCATTTTTTAACAAGATTTTCCTAATATACCCTTGCATTAATTATGAAAGAGATTGAGTGTAGATTAATTTATAAGTTGGTAATTAAGAAGAGAAAGAATTTTGTTATAAAGTAAAAGGGATAGAATAATCATTTTATAGTGCATTAAATGTCTTATTGGTTTTGATGAAAAACATGATTTTCAGAACCGGACCCGTCATCGAATCGGTGAAGAGGGTGGTTCATGGATTTAAGGTTCAACCGGATTAAATCGATGGTCGAACCGGATTTTCTAGAAATTTAAAAAATATTATTTAAATAAGGTATGGTGAATTTATTTACACAATACACTAAATAAATAAAGTAAATAGGTAATTTAAACCTAAGTAAAAATTTTATATAGATATTATAAAAGAAATATAATACAAATATGTATCAAATAAATGTTGTAGTTGAATGGTAGACATAATGAATAATAAGCTGAGGGTCTTGAGTTCGATTTCTACATATTGCAAAAAATTTAAAAAACATTATTTTGAACATGAATAAGTGAACCGGCCGGTTGGAGCAACCAATTCCCGGTTCGACCGGGTCCGACCGGCTGATTCAACCGGTCAACGTCCGGTCTTTGACCAGAAGTTGAACCGGGTGAAAACCGACCGGATCAGTGGCCGGTTCCGGTCCGACCCGGTCCGACAGGTCGGTCCGGTCCAGTTTTCAAAACCATGATGAAAAATCTAAAATGACATATGTTAGAACCAGAAGAAGTACTAATTAGAGGCTTGCCATCTGCTTCCTTATCTATTGTCCATACGAAAAGGAAATCAAGAGTTTTAAAATTACGTATAACATATCATCAAAATTTTGATTTAACCAAAAAGGAAATCAATGTTAATTGGTCCAAATCAACCACTTGTTCATTAGAGTTAACAAAAATTGCATACGTCCTTATCAGGAGTGGGGTTGCTCAGTATTGTAAGCAATATTCGGTTACTTAATCTTTATTATTTTTTTAGAACAAACATATACAAACTTAGTGTGGGTGTTTTTGCATATTTGACTATAAATAAAAGTGGTTACAACTGATTTTACCTATTTCAAGGATACAATGTTACATGTAAATATCAAACAACAGACTATAACAGTAAAATCAAACGGACTTCCTAGTTATCTAAATAGCACCCCTTTTTCTAAGTATGGATCCTTCTGTTAATCCATAATACTAATCAAGATGGAGTCTCCGATGCGAAAAACTTCATTGAATAAAAAAATTTCTTTAACTAAACTTTAATTTGGAACTTAGTTATAGTGGAGAATTTTGTAAAAAAGTTATTTTTTTTTTAAAGTTTTAAAAGAAAATACATATGAATATATAATTTTTTTCCTTTCGTGGTTGGTTCTTGGACCTTTAGTTACTAATCAGAACTTGAGTATTGTAAAAGTTCAATTAAGGGAACGACCTTCCTAGCTCAGTTTAATCTATTAAATGCAAAGAAAATTATGACCTCATCATTCGATTGTATTTGTTTTTGTATAGATTGTATCGAAATAAGACCTTTAGAAGAACTAGCTAGAGCCGACCACGCTTAAGAAAAAAGTGTTCATAATGAACTAAAACGACATCGTTGTAGGTATTAACTCATGTATTAATTTGTTAGTGCGCATTTTTTATTAAAATATTGCAGGACAAATAACTCAAATTGCATTTTTTTAACAAGTATTCACAAATAAAATAAGGAAAAAATCATCACTTTTTTCTTTACACCAGCAACTTTTGAATTAAGAACTGATATAATACATAATCCGTGGATTTCAATTAACAAATTAAAAGTATTATTATTCAATTCTTTATTTTAACTCAATTGGCTGAATTTTTTTTAGAAAAGCACTTTTGAGCAGTCCTATCCGCCACATTTGCTCCAAAATCCAAAACATAAGAAATAACATAGAATATTCCAACACTTTGCCACGTAAGTTTTCACTTGTTTAACTATTTCGACGTAAATTTCCACTTGCTATAGCTATTTGGAAGATAAAAAACACATAAGCTGATTATATGATATATTTAAACTCATTAGTTATGCTTGTTTTCTTAAGTATAAATCATTTGGTTATATTTGAATATGAATCGAGATGGAGTCTGGCATTCGTAAAAATCCTTTGATAATTATTTCTTTTCTTAATCAAACTTGATTTTGGAACGTAATGTAGTTATAAGTATTAATCTGTTAGTGTACATTATTCTATTAAGATATTGGAAGGGAAAGGACTCAAATTGCATATATTTTTTTAAAAAAATCATTGTATTCTATATATACAATAAGTTAGAAACCATCCCTTTTTTCTTTATATTAACACTTTTTGAAATTAAGAATTGAGAAAAACATAAATTAATCCGTGGATTCCAATTAACAATTTCAAGTTTCATTCAATTTTCTATATATTTAACTCAACAAGTTTAATTGTTTTAAGAAGAAAACCTCTGGGCAGTCCTATCCGCCACATTTGGTCTTAAATCCAAATCATATAATTATTAAACGATTATTCCAAACACTTGACCATAAAATTTAGGATCAAATTCCAACTTGACTAGGAATAATATTCAAAATTCATCAACTGGTCAAAAACAAATTTCAGATAATGCTACTCCCTCCCTTTTTTATAATTTAATATGTCTTTACCTTATTTAACTACACTATCATGATAAAATGTAAATAAAAATTCAATCATCTTTCATATTTTTAATAATGTTAGGGATGTATAAGTACTTTTGTTGAAATAATCAATGATGTCTTAATATTGATGAACTTGCTTCAAAAGACAAATAATAAAAGAGGGAAGTATTACTATGTATTAAAAAAAAATCTAATCCCTGCTTTGGTCTACTCATTATGTTTTATTAATATTTGCCTTTTTCAATTTTCAATGCAAATATCTACATTTCTTTCATATATTATCCTTATTTAAATACATTATTATAAAGGACAGAAAACAAATAAAAATCAAGCATCTTTCATAATATTAATAATGTTAGCGAGGTATAAGCACTTTCGTTGAAATTAATCAATGATGTCATGGTATTGATGAACTTGCTTCAAATGACACATAATAAAAAAGGGAGGTAGTAGTTTCTAACCTAGTTACACTTTTTGCCTGATATAATTATAATATTTTGGTTAAAAGGCTCGAGATACACCGATAAGGTTGTTGGCTTTTGAGCGTATGGGTTTTAATGATGACAAGTCTTGCGTTATTATTTATGATGAACGTATTATAACACAATGCATATTTATTTCTCAAAAGAATATGTTGCACTTTAATTCATTGATTTGTTAAAGTATAATACATAAAAGCTACATTTATATGAATAGTTTGAATATGTATCAAAAGGATTGTTAATACTCCATGTAGAACAATATAACAACTAGTTCTAACGGCTAGTTCATTACGGGAGCCACCTCAACAAAATCTGATAAAGGCTAGTTGCAAATAAAAAAAAACATAAGGCAAATGAGATACTCTAGCACTTTGCTCCAACTGCTAGTTTTCATCTCCATCAACTCTTTTACAACGGCTAGCTCCTGCAACAAGTATAAAAACAAATCAAGACTCAATGGAATACTTGGGGAAGACATACAAAGCAATTTTACAATTCACTATATGTGAGTTTTAAAGTCTTCCATACAACTCTGAAAATCATTGAAAGAGAGAAAGCTTCTTGAGATTAAATTCAAACCAAATCAAACTCATTAAGAGTTGTGAACTCATACAAGGTTGTGCGAGTGTGTGAACCATTGATGGAGAGATCGATCATCAACTGGTTCGAGAAAGAAATCTATACAAGTTTGTATAGTGAATAAGAAGATCAAACCAAGGTTGTGTTGTGGTCGTAACATATCCTAGCCTAATAGGTACTTGGATAGGATCTTTAAGCGTTGTTGTTGAGTTTTTGAAAACAAACTATAGAAGTTTTGTTTGTTTTTCACCGAAAGTTTGGTTGTTAAGTTTATTTGAAAAAGTTTTGATTGTTTCTTCTAAAAACAATCACTCAAAAGTTTGATTGTTAATTTTAATTGGAAAAACAACCGGTTGTAAGGTTTAGTACTTTAACCAGTAAAAAAGCATCACCCAAGGTTTGTTTTCTACCCATAAAGAAAACACAAACTAGTGGAAAATCTCTGGTCATTGACTTGGGAACTAGACTAAGGGAAAGTTTCCTCAAACTAGTATAAAACTCTAGCGTGCAATTTTTTCCATCCTTATATCTTCACTTGCATTTATATTTGTGTATTTATTTTACTGCAAGTGTTACCACACAAAGAAATCATTGCTCCACGCAAAGTTTAACCATTTCACAAGTTTTTATATCTCGTTTACATATTCCACAAATCCCTGAATTTGTGCTCTTTGTTCAAACCTTTATTTTATATAAAAAATAATTTTGGGAAGCTTCTATAAGTATTAAAAGGCATATTCACCTCCCCTCTAGTTCTTTTCTAACCTACTACAAGCCGGCAAAGGTCGTCATGATTCCGGCCCAATACAATTTGGCTTTTTTCCCGCCAACTGTCTATCTTTACTTACAAAAGTTCTAATTTCTAGTCTAAAATTGAAAAGGTACAAAAGTTTGCTCAATTATTTCATATGTGACAACTTTTGATTTATTTTGGATAAAAAATTGTTATTTGAATCTATTTATCTAAATTGAGAACCTAATATGATATTTTTAAAATGTGAGGATTTTTTTTTGACTGATGGAAAATTTGAGGATTAATTGGTGCAATTTTTATAAATTAATTAGTAATTGGTGTACTTTGCTAAAGGGTAAGAATTAAAGCTCTTGAAAGTTTGGCGTATCACACAACGAATTAATGTCGACTTAAAGTGAATACGGATGCATTAATTAATGGTTAGTAGTATGACCAAGTCTTCTCAAGTTTATGTATGAATTGGAAATAAAACTAAACCCATTTCTTAGTTTGTTTTCGCAAATATCATGTTCACTTTTTTTTGTATGAACATGTATGTCATATAATTTGGTTTTTGTGAGTTAGAATCTCTCTTTGGGTTCTTCCATAGTAAGAAACAAAGTAGTCATTAAAAATGAATCAAAACTATTACAACTCTAATTAAAGATGAGCAGACATCTAATCAAAATCCATATCTGTCCAAGAGTCAACTGACTTAGTCAAACTATGAGCAGCTTGATTCGGGACCTATTCGCATAAACCAAACGAAAATTAGAAAAATGTCGTAATGTTCCTTACAATCATCCAAAATTAAACATGTAGGAGCATAAAAGATACAATCATTCTTCAAAGGCTTAACCACATTCAAGGCATCTACACTTCCTTCTTGATTCTCTGAAATTGACTTGTTGGCAGCCTTCCATTCACTAATGAAGTTACAATTTTACATATAGAATAACAATTGTTTTTTTGATATTAAATGTGAAATAACGATGATAAATTATGTGACTATTGTCTTAACTTCGTGGTTAAAATTAAATTTGTAATCTTTAAAAGTCACAATTTCGAGTCACACATAGGATAAGGTGTAGATTTATTTGTATTTAGTGTATACGTAACTTCACAAATTGTTTTAAAAATTACAAAGTAATAATTATTTCTAGATTAAAAGATAATTAAAATACTTTCATATATAATCTAAAGTACATACACTATTTAATATATTTATATTTTTTAACGGTTATTTTAGGCGTAGGTTATGGTTTTGTTTTTAATAAATTAAATCTTACTTTTCTTTTATCACCATTGAAACAATATTCATCATTGATCAAATGTCGATAAGAAGCAAAGTATTGAAAATTTTACTTTTGACAAAGTCATTATAGAATATACCGATATTTTGTGTTACAAAGTAAAATATTATTTTGCACATTACTACTATTGGAGCAAATCCTATACCATTTTTCGAATAGTAATTGTTGGTTTCTGAAGTTAAAATTAGTTTTGTAAGTTCTGAGTTTAGAAGCAAGTTGCCACAGAAGTCACAGAATATGTCAGCAGGGTTGTGACATCTCAGAAGCAGTTGAAAATTCAGAAGAACATTCAAGACTCGGAACCTTAAGAAGTTCCTCAAATGTACTGCAAATGACAACTTAGTCTTTCGGTGCTAAAAGTCAAGAAAGTTGACATTGCATTTAATGCCGCCGCGCGCTTTGTCCCCAAGTTTACTACAAGATAAAATTTGCTGCAAAATCAGGAACAAGAATTTCTCTGCAAATCTCATCTGCAACCACCGTACAAAGTGGGTCCCCAAAATCAACCTGATACAGCATAGAGCGGATCAGAGTTGGATGAGCTACTCTAACAGATTGCTAAAGGAAACAAGATTGAGAGACAACGGCAGAATTCCTGGCAACGGTCTAAAATCAACGGAAACATTCCCTCCCTCTATAAAAGGAGTATTTCCACCATTGGAGAAGGTTGCTGAATTAACAAAAGAATTCAAGAGTGAATAAATTCTCAAATCTACTTGCAATCTTCTTCTAGCAAACATTCAAATATTATCTGTTTGTACTTGAGTTAACTGAAACAAAGTTCAGAAGCTCATAAAAATCGTTTATCTATAAACTGTTATAAATCACACTAAGCTGAGGGTAAGTTAGTGTGAGGGAGCTTGACAATATCATAAGGAAGGTACTTAAGAGAGAAGAAGCTCAGAGCCTCAGATATAGACGGACGGTACTCTTGTATTGGTATAGCTCATCATAGACAAGACTGTTGGAAGGAACTTCAGTCTTAAGCTGTAAAGGGTTTGCTTTTCACCAGAAGAAAAGTCACTAGGGAATTAAATCTTGGATAAGAGATTCCAAGGACTGGATTAGGCAGAGGTTGAACCAGGATAAAATTCCTGTTTGCATATTTCCTTACTCTGCTCTATTTTTGTGTTTATTTAATTCCGCAACTAAAACACTTAAATATAAAAAAGGGGATTCTGAGTAAAGAATAACTACTCAGAAGCATCCTCAGAAGCAACCTTCTGAAGAATATAGTGAACTCAGAAAAAGAGTCATTCACCCCCCCCCTTTGACCTATTTTATCATCCTACTAGGTCCTACAATTGGTATCAGAGTAGGAACTCAAAAATAGACTTAAAAATCTAGAGTAAAAGATTAAAATGGGTGAAAATAGCATGATGCATTTGCTTGGAAACATGACCACACAGATACTCCCAGAAGGGTTGTCTACGTCCAGACCCCCACTGTTCTTTGAACAAAATTACACATTCTGGAAAAATAGAATGAAAAATTTCATACAGTCTCAGGATATGTATGCATGGCTTGCTATAGTCAATGGTCCATACATTCCTACATCTATTGTAGATGGGGTAGTCTCTCCTAAACCAGAGAATGAATATAATGACTCTGACATGAAGAAATTACAAAGTAATGCAGCTGCCATTAACTTTTTACATTGTGCCTTAGATGCTGTAGAATATAACAAAATTTCA
>CATIWQ010386057.1:0-83810 GCA_949673415.1 Euphorbia schlechtendalii
TAGAGACACTCGTGTCTGCAATGGAAAATCCTGGAATGATAAAGTACAGGTGTCGGACAATGATAAACTTGTTAGGACAAATAGGAAGATTGCCTTATGCCATAGAAATTTTTACTAGTGAAGACGTAATTCCAGAGTTAATGATGGAAGTCTTATTTGAGTATAATTTCTTGGAAAGGTACATTGGAGAGGATAGAATAACCTATGGATGGAAACCCTGGGAAGAACGGGTGGAAGCAGATAGAGAAATAGAAAGGGAAATTGCACGAGAAGAGGAGCGTAGAGATCCTAACCTCTGCTGAAGGTTGAGTTTTCTTATGGAAGGGTAATTTTTTGTCTGTAGAAAAATTGAAGACATTCGTGATCTACTGATTGATGTCGAGCAAGATTTAAGGGAATCTTACTCCTAGATTAACTGAATAATAGGATCACTTCCCCCATGAATAGTTTTCTTTTCTTTTCATATTAGAACCTTGTATAGTGTTTCTTTTTAAGTTTAGTTGTGTTTGATTGTTATGTTTACTTGTAAATATTTGTTTTTATAAATGAAAATAAATTTGAACAACAAGATGTTGATGTTCAATTGCTATCATCACCATGATTACTCAAGGTATAATAGTAAATATTTATCGTTTATATTTAACAAAGTTTGTTTGTGTTTGTGTTTCAAAGTTTTTATAGGTGCAAGTCTAAAAATTGAAGAAATTTGAAGAATAAAGAAGATCACGACCGCAACTCAATTCGCGCTCGTGAACACTGGATATCAAAATGTTATGTTTACTGGTGATCGTGACATGACCAAAACATAACTGTTACAGATCGCAATCAGACACACAACAAATGTTCGTAACAGCCATTAATGGCTAGTTTTGAGCCTAAACTGCTATAATCCCATTTATGACCAATTAGAGGCCCATTGTACCTCTATAAATAGGTCCAAGTTAAACCCTAGCCACCACACCTTCTAAAAAAGCCTACAAATTTCTGAATTTTCTCATCTCCTACATTCAAACATCAAAACCTTTTCAAACATTTTACTTCCAACCAATATGACTCATGTGAAAAGAGCAGCACAAAACAGAGGAGCACAATCAATTCAAGAAGAATTTGATTGTCCTTTCCCATTACGGATAAGAGAAGAAGGTAAAAGATTTCAAAAGCTAAGCAAATTGGATATCATCGGGATGATATTCCTTGATTTAGTCTTCATGGAAACTCTTAATCTCCGTGAAGAGATGGAAGTCTACCTATTGGCTCTTGGCCTTACAAGATTTGTGACTTTACGCTTTCCTCAAAATCGAGATTGGATTCTCAAGTGTTTGGTAACATTCGATTTCGAAGATTCGAGGAAGAGGGCAATACAATTCTGGAATCAAGGACAAGAATACACCATCACGAGAGAGATGATGGGTGATTGGTTCGGTTTCTAGATTGCTAATTAATCTAGCATGATGGATTCATTTCTACCTAGTCAAGTTTGGGCAAATTTATCGGGTAAGAGAGTCTTCGATTCCAAAAATTCTCCTAACAAACTTATTAAGGATGAATGCATTATTCTTCTCCACAAATACCTATCCACTTCGGTATTTTGGCGAGTAGAGAATACAAAGGTCCAAAAGAAAGACTTGTTTGTTCTTTCGTGTGCTTTGATGAAAAAAAAAGCGAAATTTGTGGATATCATATGGGATATGATGAAGAAGAACTCAACGATCATGAGAAGTAAGATTGGAGCGACCGAGATTATCATTGCCACAATCTTGGGTTCTAGAGAAGAACTCCCCTATGTCTAACAACCAGGTGAGTATTTTCTCTACATGGATGGAAATTATTTGAAGAACACCGGGCTACTCCAAGAACACGAAGGTGTATATTCTTTGTATTCCCACTCCAACCGCACCAAGAAACTCAACTTGACTCAAAAAGATTCTTCTGTCGGACCATCAAATCCAACCGTTAGCTGTTGTAAAGTAAAAGCCTCGATGCATGAAATAGAAGACAATGACGAAGAGGACGAAGAAACTCCAGAAGATTGGAAGGCGAGCATGTAACTAAAATTGGATAATTGCCAAGCAGAACTTGGAGTTATGAAGAAAGACATGAAGATTCTAAAGAAAAGTAATGAATCGATGCTTCGAAAATTACATTCATTCTTTAGAAAGCAAAATTGTCAATTCAATCTTAGTCCCCCGGATTCTCCTTCACAATAGAACGAGTTTATTCTTTTCTTCACTTTATCTTTTTCAATTCTATTTTTAGACTAGCTTTAGTTTAGTTTTTGATTTTTATAATGTTTCACAATGAGGACATTGTGTTCTTTAATGTGGGGGGACATTTGTAAAAATCCCGTAAAATCCAAAAAAATTGAATAAAATAAAAAATCGAAGAATTTGAAAATTTTTATTGATATGTTTGTTAATTATACATTATCATTTCTTATACTTTACTAACATTTGTACAAGGTTATTATGAGTGTTAGGTATTTACAAGTTTGATGTTAGTGCACAACATTTAGCATTTGGCAAGGATGAGTGGTGAGTAACATTCGAGAGAAACATTCCAAGTAAGTTTCGATATATATTTCAATACAACATGAATTAGTATAAGTTATATAGTTTTAGTTTAATGCTTCTGATAAGTTTAAGTGGAGTAATATCTAATGGTATTCTTACTATGAGTTTTATATGCAAATCTCGAATAAGTCCTATAAGTATTGGGTGTGTTTAAAGTGTTAGGAAACTATAGCCATAATACTTTGAAATTGATCAATAAAGGATGAGGGTATTAAAGAAAAATCAAAAGAAAGAGAGGATAACTAATGAGTTATGCAAAAGGTGAGGAATGGTACAGAGTAGAAACTACAACCATTCATTGAGTGAAAAAAGAAAAGAAAGCATAGCACAAAAAATGGGTGCAAAGTACAAAGTACTTCAAAAATATATGCTTAAAAGAAAAAAAAATGAGAGAGTGGTATGGAGCATAAAATGCAACCACTGAAAAAATGGGAGAGTTGTATAGAGCATAAAATGCAACCATTGAGAGTGTTTTTAGCATCCTAGGTCACCTAAAAATGCCTTGAGAGAAATTAATCAAAGTGTGCTTTCTATGTCCTTTATACTTTACACTAAGCTCAAGAGAAGGTAATATTCGAGTATGCATATAACGGTTTTATGAAGATGCGATTCGGTTGACTTTCCATTAAGAACAAAGGTATACAACTAAACTATATAAATTGCACATTACTAATTTGTGGGAAATTTCTAATTTGTGGAAAATTTTGAACTTCTACTTGAAATCTTTTACAACGTGGAAATTGGTACTCGCTACAACAGTCTTTCACCAAATAAGGTACGAACTTGATTACCAATTTATACACTTCTGTTGAATTTAACTTGAGGACAAGGTAAAAGTTAAGTGTATGGGTATGATAAGTGTATAATTACACTTATTATCACATTAATTTTATACATTAAACACTATAGTTTTAGTCATTTTTACACTCCATATAAAAGATTTCATGTAGCTTGTAGTTGTTTTTTATGCAAATGCAGATACTAGGTAAATCTTGGTACTAGGTAAATCTTGGGAGGAAAATGATCTAAAGTGGAATTCTATGAAAAAAGAGTGAAAAAGGTGTAAAAATATGCGTGGAACTTAAAGATTTGGCTTAGGATCAAAGTTGTCGAAGATCGATGAAGTTTACTTGAAAAAGGTGCAAAAAGATGTGACAATCATTCTTGGTTGTGACTTGCTTACTTCAGAAATAGAAGTCTGCTAATCAAAGATTCACGGTCATGACTTGTGTATCATGGTCGTGACTTGGACTGTTTTCTGGTACTGTCTTCTTAACTACCAACCACCAGATAAGCATGATCAACCGCCATAAACCGCCATTAACTACCAACGAACAGACACCTATCAGAAGTTAACCATTCATGAAAAGGTGCCTATCCATTGTGGATTAAATCAAAGGTTCTCAACCAATCACAATGAAGAGATGCAATCTTTCACCAATGGACGTAATCCTTCGTTTGGATAGACCCAACCCTTTGAACTCTATAAATAAGGTTCCAATCCTCACAAATTTCAGGCAACACCAATAGATAGGATAGCATTAGAGTGCAATTAGAGAGAGATATAGTGTGTGTATTGATAGAGAGTTTGCTACGTTCATAAGTGTTAGTGAGAAAATGTTTAAGTGATTCGAATCTTTGTTTCGATCACTAGATTTCTCTCTATTCTCGAGCGATTGTTGTGTAAGTGTACTTGCAAATGAATTATCAATAAAAGTTTTTATTCTTCAATATTCGTTTTTTCGATATTCACAAAGAATACCATCCTAGCAGAGGTTCTGTACCGGTCGAGATCGAATTCAAAGCAGACGCAGGAATTGCGGGAATTGACGACTCCCATTAAAGAGTGGATACGGTTTGATCAACTTTAGCTTTCACTACATACCTTACAACTTTGCTTTGCTTTCTACTTATGCTTTCTATTTTGAAGTTTATGTTATGTCTATGTGTCATAATGCATATTTCGTGCTAAGTCATTTATATTAATCAAGTTATATGGGTTGGAGTTAATTTTAAGAGTAGTTTCGAGGTTAACAATATCGTTTATAATTACTAGATCTGTGATATAACTCTATTTAGTTAGCCAACATTTTTGGAATTGTAACTTGCTAAATGTGGCTATGTGAGAGTGACCCGTACTAAGCATAGTATTGATGTTGTCCAGTTTTATATAATTGTCTTATTTCGTTTGTGTTAGATTTAGAAAAGTTATTTCACGTGTTGCTCTGTGGTGAATCATTGAACATCTAAGTGTTTTAAACCGAGTTTGTTAGATTAGTTTAGTGAATCATAACATCTTTGTTGAACTTGCATGTTTTCTCTACTTTCCTTATTTCGTAGTGAAAATCATTATATTTGGATTCTCTAATCTTCCACATCTATATTTACTCAATTTTTCATTCTATTCTTCATATCCAAAAATCTCAAATCTATTTTTATTTTCTTTACTTTGTTTTTCCCTTGTTGACAGTTAAACTTGGTTCCTTTCCTGTGGCTTTGATATCTTTTAAAACTACATCGCAACTATATACTTACAGTTATCATCATTTTTCTATTTCATAAGAGGTATTGACGACACCTGCATTTCACGTGAACAAGTTTTTGGAATTATTATTAAGGATAAGCCTTATGGAACGAGTGTAGCCAAGTCTTGTGAATAAGTTATTAAATTTATCAATAGAAAAGTGGCGAACAAATTTAAGGCATGATAAAATTCAATTGAGAAAATCTCGCATATCTTCAAGCAATCTAGTTCTAAGAGAGACGTGCTAGATTGCAACATGGAGTCTTCCCATTGGATGACTTTGCTAACATTGGCAGATTCGCACGGAGACACTTGAGACACGACGCATAACAAAAAATTCCTTTTACTTGGACTGTAGCGAGGAATCTCTAACATCCGTACTAAGACTCTTTGGCGTTGTGAGTACCATAGGAATCTTCGTTAATTTCAGCACCTTTTCTCTTAAAAAGCAATTAAAGAATATTTTGTTCCTTCACATGCGAGGTTAGTAGCACTTGTGTCATTAAGTCTCTACGTGTGAAGAAACATGCTTTTAATTAAATAAATGTAGGACTCAGCACGAGCTGAGTGAAGTATTCCAACTATGTAGTACTCAGAAAGACTCAGCTTTTCCTACTATATGTCATAACTTAATTAATCATCCAGCAAAACTGAGTTATTCTCCCTTGAATAAGCTCAAGTTAGCATTTTTAATTAAGAGTCTACTTAGTACTCATTTAATTTTACTATCCTAGAAAGTTTGCTATTTCCAAAACTACTCAGTATTGTGAAGTACTATTAACTTGGGTTCTACAAAATTTATTTCTTTCGTGATAACATTGTTAATTTTGAAAATACTAGATGTATGTTATAATGGATGCATGAAATTATAATCAGAAACACAATCCAAATAAGCAATGTGTTTAGCTTTATTATATGCATCATAAAATACATTATTCATTTCAAATATATTTTAGATAGAAACAAAGGACTCATCCTCTTCAATAGGCATGGGATCTTCACCTTTGGTAGGTTTCTCCAAGGTTACTGTTGCAACGGCAAGCTGCTCCTTCTTAGCTTTGTCAACAAGGATCATTATTATCTCCTCACCGATAAGATCCATGTCCATCATGGCCTTGCCATTCTTAGCTTTTTCTAGCTTAGAGTTGACTTCCTCCATGTGTTCATCTTTGGCCTCAGGCTTAGTTTCCTCTACCACTTTGAGGTGTGCTTTGAGCATCTTAGTAAGAGCATTAGGGAGCTCTTCTTCTTTAATTGAGGTTCCTTCATTCTTCTTAGATATCTTTTCATCGCCTTGTATAGTGTGCTTCACCTGATCAAAGATTAATAATATATCAAAGTCGATGATTTTTGTCAACTATTCTTTCTCTTCTTCTTCCTTCTTCAACATATTGATAATTATCCCCTTGCTATACTATCATAATCAATAACATCATAGAATATCTCAAAACTTGGCTGAGTCTTTCCGTTAGGAGTAATTTGCTTTGGTGTCCTAAATATGGCTTTTCAAAAGATAACCTGAAAGTAATAACTTTCAAAGGCTTGTATTTCTGATGCTTCAAGCCTTTGTAGCCGAGACCAGCTAGTTTCAGTTCCCTTGACCCGATATAGAAAGTAAGCATACCTTATCCCTACACTCTTAGGCTAGAACCTAGAATGTGGCAAAATTTCATGTACACCTTGATCCATGAAGTCCAATTTCTCTTTGATTCACTGTCGTGACTTTCACCATTGCTACTATGGTGAAGCCTTTCAGATTGTTTTCCTCCATTTTGGAGTTACAACAATTTATGTTTCATTAGCTTCTAGAGTGATCATCTTTCCTCGGTAAGGGTTCTAGACTTTTTGGTGGAGAGTGGAGTGGACACCTCCTAAAGCATGAAACTAAGGTCTCCCAAGAAGTGGCTAAAAGATCACTAGAATGTCGATCACTATAAACATGTCAATAGATAATATCTCCCTAATAGTGACTTCTGCTTCGAAGGTCTTGATGACTACTCTCTTGGAATCCTCGTAGGCTTTTATAACTTATGTATATTTCTTTATTACCCCTTTACTCAATCCTAGCATAGGTTGAATTTTCCTTAGGCAAACATTTAGCCCTGAGCCATCATTGACCATGACACAAGGCATGACACAACCAAAGGCATTTTCTTTCATGTAAAGGTCCTTATTATGGCAAGTCCCTTCATCAGACAAATCTGAGCTTGGGAAGATAATTTAAGGGATTACCTTGCTTGTTTTTGTGTTGAGCAACATGCACCCTTGGTCCATTGAGGTCAAGGGTGAAGTCTCAAACTCCATGAGTTTCTTTACAATAACCATTTTGCGTTCTTGGGATTTGATGAGGAGTTTCCAAATTCTTAGTTTCGAGGAAGTTTCTTTGAGTTAATCAATGATGGGTTCATCAATCCCAATTGGTGGTGGAGCTAGAGTTGGTAAGATAGGAGCCTCATTCCTTGGGGCCACATGCTCAGTCGCCCTTGTAACTCTTCCTCATTGACAATGCTCGAAGGAGAGTATGTTATTTCGAAGATTTCGAACTCATTAAAATCTTCTTTGAGTGGAATATCTTTCAAGTTGAGAGGCTTGTCTTTTGTTGTAGTCATGATTGATTCTTGGACATTGAATGGCCTGTTTATGAATGTCACTTCCTTTGATTGTTCATCTTTGCTAGTAATATTAGCTTTCAGGATTTGGGAGAAGACAAAATTATTAACTACTCCTTGTCGGATCATCTTGAATGAGGGGGAAGATACCCCTAATGTGGGCTCTTTGCCACCAAGCATGTCTAAAGTTTCATGAATCATGAAGGGAGTTAGGAGGACTCTTTCAACCTCTTCTTCAGGGAAATTCTGAGTTAAATAATCCTCCTCCATTAACCAAGGATATTTTTGAGATTAGAAAGGTAGTAAGAAATACTATAATAATTTCATCCCATGACATGTATAACATTGGGTAGCCCATTTTTCTCCTCACAAGGGGTGAGTCTTTCGGTGTATCAACCCATATGATGTACTCAAGAAATTATCAAACCAAGACATTATAGAAAGTCTTTTGGTAGAGAGTCAAACCCTCATACCAAACTATTGCTTTTTCTCGAAGAGTGAACATGAACTTTTTAGGCCAATGCATGTTATGGATATAGTTATTCACCATCTCAACTAACCTATATAGGTGAGTGCAAGTACTGTTAGTCCCATCTTACCGAAGTGAGAAGAATGCTTTCATGTTTGGTGGCGTAATTCGGACCTTGGTCATGGCTTGCTCATTTTCCACCCGAATTCTTTCCATTATGTATTCTGCAGAAGGTATCTATCCTTGCTCTCGGATTTTGTAGATGTGACCTCCATAAACAAGTTCAATATTTTATCCAATAAAGCTACGATTCATAAGCTTTCTCTACCTTCTTGACAAATATAGCGTTGATATCTAAAATCTAATTTTTAAAGGCTTCTTTGAATTTATCTTCGAAAGGTTTCCAAAGGTCATAGCAAGTAGTTGGATGGTATATGTACCAATCGGAAGCCTCTTTTTCAATGAAAAATTTGATCATGGAGACATAGATGCATTCTAGAATTTTATAGTAATCCATCACATAATGAAATTCTTCCAAAAATTCATTTAAATCTATTTCATCGGAGTATGTTAGTAGTTCCAATATCAAAGCTACTAGCTTTCCTAACTTCCTCAATTTGGTCAAATTATCTTTAACCTGATAGGCATGTCTGCATGGTTGTGCGAGGTCATTGTCTACCTAGATCCTTTTTATAATGCTCTTTGCAAAAGGTTCTTGTCCTTGTTCCTAAATCATATGAATGTGATGCTAATAATTAAGTTTGAAGATTTTTAATTGATAAAGCTATGACTCATTTGGTTGTGACCTTGGTTAAAGATTTTCAACTCGTGTTTGGAAATTCACCCATAAGCTCTTCAAATTATAATCCTTCCACATAGTTTAAATCCCATGGTAGGGAACTAATAGGTGATTCTTCTTTTTCTGGAAAGATGTTTTGGATAAGTGCTTCCCCATGAAGTGCATTCTTGATATCTTCCATCATTCTTTCAACTTTAGTAGGTGTTTCATCATTCTTTTCAAGGTCTTCACCACTCTCTTAAAAAGAATTCTAGGATTCTCTTTGTACCTCTTGATTGTCTGTGAAGGTTATGTTCAGGTAAAAATAACCTTCTCATCAATCTACTGATCATAGTTGGGTCCTCCTTGCACCTGATTTTCAGCTTCTTCGCTTGAGTTAAAATCTGTATGAGGTTTTAGAGCACTTGGAATAATTAATGTGAGTGCATGTTAGACCCTTTCTTGACTATCATTGTGTTAATTGATTTCTAAGTCTAAGCTAACTGTGAAGTAGAGTGTGAACATCCTCGATATATAGTAGAAGTTCTAATTTGTTTCTACCGAAAGCGTGTTAAACAATCAGAGAGAAGGTTTTCCAAGGAATCACGAGAATTGGAAATCAAAGCCCAAATAAAGATTTCATGAGAATGCATAACCCGGGTGAACCTTTCATCATAGTCTTGGGGGGTCAGTGTCACCCCTATATAACATAACGGTTGAGATTTGATATCGATATTTCCCCACTTCATGCATTCGGAAAACATAAAAATCAACCTAGAACATGCAATCCATGTTGTCACAAAGTGTACTATTTCCCCATTTAGATGATTGCGAAAATTCTCAGATACATCTTGATATTGGGAATCTCCTTCGATGTGGATATTGATGGCTTTCACATTTTCCTAAAACTTTAATAGGGGATTATTTTTATTGTTGGATTTTCTTTCTAACTCCTTGATTTCATGTCAGCAAAGACTTGTTGTAAATCTTTCAACAGTCAAGTACATTCATTGATCATATGCCCTTCGGTAACTTGGTAAGCATAAAAGTTATCCCTATCTGCACTAAATGGTGTGACAAAAAGCTTGATGCTCTGTAAAATGTTTGCCTTTCTAAGTTTAATGAAATTCTACGATAGTGAATCAACCTTGGGTTAGATAGATTAATAAGTCTACACTTAATCTGCAGCAATAATCTTAACATCGTCAGGCTTAGTTGGCTTAGAGTAACCTGAGTTGTTTTGTCTGGAGGAACTTCCCCTCTCATAACTGTAGGATTTGTTAAAGGTTTGAAACTCTTCTCTCTTCAGCATAACCTCTTCATCATACTTCTCAAGCTTTTTGGCATGGTCAACCAGCTTGTTTAAGGTCTCAATACACCTTGCTGGATCCCTCCACGAGTTTCATAATCAGGCATCCTAATTTGGAGCTCCACTCACTAAAGTTCAAACTCTAATCCATCTTACATAAAAAGCTTCAAAAGCCTCATTCAGGCACTACCTTATTCTTTCAAGATATTGCGGAGTAGTTTAAATTTACAAGTTAAAGGCATAGTTCTCAATGAAGGTTGAGCCCTATTTTATCCAATCGGACTTAACATACAGATAATGTGTTTCGTCAAAACTACCATGCTGATCATCACTGGAGATATCCTTCAATATGGGCTTGAGGAGATCTAACACCACTATAAGGAGCTATATATGGCATCACAAATTTGGAAGGAAGCGCCTTTGATTTAATAACTATGAACTTGTCGATAGCAATGGATTATGCTACAATGAAATAATAATCTTCCCTAATATTGGAACAATGATCTAAATGTTGGCCATTTTAGCCCTCAACTCTGCCAGTTCTGCTTCTTACTCCTCTATCTTCCTTGAGCTGGATGTAGTCAGGGCCTACATTACATTCTGAAAGTCCTGGATGTAGTAAGGCCCTACATTACATTCCTCCTCCAGCAATAGTCAAACTCTGAGTAACTAAACTCGCAATTCTAATAAGGGGAAGAAATCCTCTTCTAAGAAGAAAGTGAGCTAGCCTAAACAAAAAGCTATCTGGCTTTTATGGGAAGGCTAGACAGGCTACTATCATGTGCAGGTATAAAAATGGTTACTACGATGAGTATGATTAAAGTAACTTAAGCACTACTAACAAAGGAGGACATCGTTTGAAAGCATGGGTACCTAAGAAAATGATATTGTTTTGCAATTGAGCTTGAGATCCGCTGATGATACTAGAATGTAGTATTTGGATAGCGGGTGCTCGAGGAATTTGACAGGAGATGAAAATCAGTTCATCTCATTGGAGTGTAAAACAAATGGGAGTGTCAGCTTTGGAGTTAACCAAAAGTGAAAGATTGTTGGAAGCAGCACAATGGGTGTTTCTCCTTCAACGAAAGAGGTAACTCTAGTTAAAGGACTCAAACTCAATCTGCTTAGTGTAGCTCAACTTTGCAACAAAGGTAGGAGTGTTACATTCAACTTAGCAGGTTGCTCAGTCATTAAGTACTAGACACATTCTACTATTATCTTTGCTCCTAGAATCAATAATGCTTATATGATTGATTTAATCCCTAGCTCCACTAATGTTTGTCTCTAAGGATGATAGTTATGGCTTTGGTACAAAAGGTTGGGTCATATAAATATGAACACTCTATCCAAAATGGCCAAAAAGCAACTAGTTATGGGTTTACCCAGTATCAGCATCGAGAAAGATAGGCCTTGCTCAGCCTATCAACTTAGTAAGCATGCTAGAAAGTCATTTAGATCAATTAACAACTTAGTAATTAAGAGACCTTTTAGCTCATCCAATTGGATCTTTTTGGTCATGTTCAACCTATGAGCATGGGTGGAAAGAGCTTTTCCTTGGTGGTTGTGGATCATTTCACAAGATTCACATTGATGAGTAGCAAAGATGAAACCTTTGCGTCTTTTGTCAAACTCAATAACCAGATAATGAATGAACTAGGAATTAAAATCTGTAGAATCGAGAGTGATCATGGATGTGAATTTGAGAACTTTCATTTCAAAGAATTCTATTCAGCACGTGGCTGAAATGGCTTAATCCATGCTAAGTGATAACAATCTAACAATGTACTTTGCGGGAGAAACTGTTACAATACCTATTTTATCCTTAATTGGGTTTTTATTCGCCTAATTCTAGAGAAAACACCTATGATCTTTGGCGAGGATGTAAGCCTAAGATTGGTCATCTCATATCCTTTAGCTATAGGTGTTTTATCTTAAATTTCAAGGAGCGGCTACATAAGTTTGATCCAAAGGCTAATGAAGGTATCTTTCTGGGTTACTCGACTATTAGAAGGGCCTATAGAATATATGTCAAGAGAATTGATCTTTTAGAGGAGTCTATGCATGTAGATTTTGGATGAAACTAATAATGCATATAAATGTCCATTTGATGAGGATGAAGGAGTAAGCAAATAATCAACTCACCATGCCACTCTTTATGCTTCCCAACCAAGTAAAAGAGCCAGAAACTAAGGAAGTTAAAGTTGATGAAGATCTTTCAACCAACTTCAATGAAGCATAAGATCAACCTCAGCCACAACAACCTAGTGCAAAGACTCCCATTGTAGATCTGACTCATCTAAGAGAGATCATAACTCATCGTAATCACCTAATCGAAAGCATTGTTGATGATGTTCATAATCCAATAATGACACGAGGAAATCTCAATAAGATAATGAGCCATCCAGCTCTCATCTCATTGATTGAACCTAAGAAGTTTTAAGATGTAGAAGGAGATGACTACTAGATGATTGTGATGCAAGAGGATTTTGATTAGTTCAAGCGCAATGATGTTTGGTGTCTAGTTCCAAAGCCAAAAGGGAAATAAATCAATGGCACCCAATGGGTTTTCAAGAACAAGCTTGATGAAGATGGCATTATTGTCAAAAAATAAGGCCAGGCTTGTTACTCAATGCTATAACCAACATGAAGGGATCTATTATGATGAGACCTATGCATCAACAGATCGTCTTGAAGCAATCAAGATTAATTATGCTTTTGCATCCCATATGAATTTCAAAAAGTTTCAAATGGATGTCAAGAGTGCTTTCCAAAATGGCTTCATTCAAGAGGAAGTATATGAGTGCCAACCCCTAGGTTTTGCAGATTAAAAGAATCTTGAGTATGTCTTCAAAATAAAGAAAGCTTTCTATCTATTGAAGCAAGCACGTCATGCTTGGTATGAGAGGCTAACTAACTTCCTACTCATCAAAGGCTATGAAAGAGGCAAAGTAGATAAAACTTTGTTTATCAAGAAAAGAAAGGAAGATGTATTTCTAGTCCAAATCTATGTAGATGATATCATATTTGGAACAACTGATTAAAAGCTTTGAAAGGAGTTAAACAAGCATGTGAAGAGCGAGTTTGAAATGTCAATGATGGGAGAGCTCAACTCTTTCCTTTGTGTGCAGATAAAGTAAAGTGATATTGTAATCTTCATTAGCCAAGCAAAATATGCCCAAGATGTCTTAAAGAAGTTTGCTATGGAGTATTCAAAGCCAATGTCCACTAACACAATCTTGAATAAGGATGAAGATGGTAAGCATGTAGATAGTAAGTTCTATAGAGTTATTATTGGTTCTGTCCTTTACTTAACTACTAGTAGGCCTGATATTCAATAACTTGCATGCTATTACGCGCGCTATCAAGCTAACCCTAGAGAATCTCACTTAGCTACTATTAAGAGAATTCTCTGACACCTGCAAGGTTTTATTAATGTATGTCTTTGGATATCCAATAGCTCAGATTTCACTCTTAGAGGATACATAGATGAGATTATGGAAGGGACAAGCTTAACAAGTAAAACACCAGTAGAGGATGCCATTTTCTTGGAGAATGCATTTTTCTTGGTACAATAAGAAGTAAACTTATGTTGCACTGAATACTACAGAAGCTGAGTACATGGTAGAATGAACTCATGTAGCACAACTAATATGGTTTAAGCAGCAACTAGAAGATTATTGTATGAAGTCAAAATGCCTCGAAGTTATGTGTGATAATAAGAGAGCAATTGACCTATCCAAGAATCTAGTTCAACATGGAAGGATGAAGCATGTAAATATTAGAAATCACTTCATGAGGGATCATGTGCTGAGGGGAGATGTCAAATTAGAGTATGTTCATTGAAAGGAACTACTAGCTGACATATTCACCAAACCAATAGCACCAGAGCAATTCAACACTCTTAGAGAGCTAATTGCAATGATGAACCCAATTTGAAGAAATCCTAGAAATTTTGGTTAAGTGTTAAAACTCAAGTCCAAAAGCTGAGCTGAGAGAAATGTGGTGATATGAATTCAACTACGTTTACTTTTTACTATAACATTGTTAGTTTAGTTTTCAATATTAAAACCTCAAAAAGCTACTTTATTGAAACGACAATTTGAACTAGAATAGTCTAATTTAAAAGTACATCGTTTAACTAAGTTGGTTAAATTCATGTCCAATCTCCCCATTAAACTTGATCTTTCCTTGTGGAGAGGACACATGTTGTGTTGTAGGGATCTTACCTATTTAAAGGTGAGCTTGCTGGAGAGAGAAACTCACTTGCAATTTAAACTCTCAAAGTAAATTTCTCTCTTAAGAACCCTAATTTCTCTTACTCTCAAATCTCACTACAATGGCATCTTCTCAAAAATCTCAAAGGATAATTCAGTATAATCTTCAAGGCAAATCACAATGAAACATGTTCTTTAGCGTTGATTGGTAAATTGAGAAGATGGTTTTGCCTCTAGGCACTATTTTCACTCAAGTGAATTAAGGAAGAGAGAAAGAGTTTGGTCTAGTTTTCAAAAATGGACTATGATGTGTTGCTGAAGAATCAGACCATGCAGTGAGTTCATAAGCAGAAAAAGCTCAGCAATTTTCTTCTCCTTAATGGGCTAGCAATCAAGGAATTGATGAGGTACTTCTACTCCAACCTCTACACCATTGACGGATTCCCAAACATCATGATGATAGAGATAGAGAAAACCTCTTATCTTATCTCTGTAAAGCTGATGGCAAGTACCCTACGAATGCTTTGAAAGGCATTGTGCTAAGAAGAAATGGTGATGAGGAGGCTATGGCTATTCCGGAAGATTGGGAATTGCCAGCTCAAGATCAACACTTATGAAATGATGTGGAAGGTAAGAGCTTGCCACGAATTGCTAATAAGGATCATCATGTCAAGATAAGATCTCTCACCAGCTGCACCAAATTTGAGTGATGCATAGTGCATCAAATAGTGGAAGGTAGTAGTTCAATTGGCCAAGTTAGCTACTCTCTCTCATTATGGTTACCTTATCATCATAATTGCAAAGGTTGTAAGAATGATTATATCCACGTACGCGGATGAAAGTGGAGAATCACTCTTTCCATTGAAGTGAACTTTAGACTTCCAACACTTTAAAAAGCTCAAGTTCTCTTACCTTCATACTTAGTACACCAAGGCCAAAAATGTTAAATTGAAGAAGAAGAAGGTGTAACCATTCATCTTTCCTATTGATGTTCCCAAGGAGGATGAGGAATCCTCTATAGCTGACTTTGGGGTCCAAGCACGGTCTAAGAAGAAATTGAATTTAAAGACTAGGACTTAGAGGGATACTAAGGCTAAGTCAATGTAAAAAGAAAAGGAAGTCACTAAAGTAAAATCATCTCTTCCTCTTCCTCCTCCTCCTCCTCCTCCTCAAGCAGTTGTGGAGAGAATCAAAAGTATGTCCATAACTGAGTTGGGATAGGAAGTAAGAGATAGGAAGAAGAAATTCTAAAATGTAAGCGAAGAGGCTTCTCAGCAGAGTTCCAAGAAGGCTAAAGAGGACAAAGATACTATCAATACTAAAGCTGGTAAGGAAGTGAAGAAAGTGGTCTCCAAAATAAAGGGCATTCAAAAGAAGCAAACTACCACTATTTGACCAAGGAGGGCAGTTGATAAGTGTATAATTACACTTATTATCACATTAATTTTATACAATAAACACTGTAGTTTTAGTCATTTTTATACTTCATATAAAAGCTGTATAGTTGTTTTTGATGCAAATGCAGATACTAGGTAAATCTTGTGAGTAAAATGATCTAAAGTGGAATTCTATGAAAAAAGAGTGAAAAAGGTGCAAAAAGATGCATGGAACTTAAAGATTTGGCTTAGGATCGAAGCTGTCGAAGGTCGTTGAAGTTGTAAGAAGAATTCTGAGTAAAACTAAATTCACGGTCGCGATAATCATTCGCGGTCGCGACTTGTTTACTTCAGAAATAGAAGTATGCTAATTAAAGATTCACGGTCGTGACTTGTGTGTCACGATCGCGACTTGGATGGCTTTCTAGTATTATCTTCTTAACTACCAACCGATAGACAATCTTGATCAACCGCCATCAACTACCAACGAACAGACACCTATCAGAACTCAACCAATCATGAAAAGGTGCCTATCCATTGTAGATTATATCAAAGCTTCTCAACCAATCACAATGAAGAGATGCAATCTTTCACCAATGGACACAACCCTTCATTTGGATAGATACAACCCTTCAAACTCTAGAAATAGGGTTCCAATCCTCAAAAATTTCATGCATTGAAAAGTGCTGCATTCACGGAAGTTCAGTGCATGAAGTGAAAGAGAGATATAGTGTCTGTAGATAGATTTGCTACCTTCTTAAGTGTTAGTGAGAAAATGTTTAAGTGATTCGAATCCTTGTTTTGATCACTAGATTTCTCTATATTCTCGAGCGATTGTTGTATAAGTGTACTTGCAAATCACTTATCAATAAAAGTTTTCATTCTTTAATATTCGTTTGTTTGATATTCACAAAGAATAGCATCCTAGCGGAGGTTCTGTACGAGCCAGGACCGAATTCTAAGTAGATGCAGAAATTGCGGTAATTGACGTCTCCCATTAAAGAGTGGATACGGTTTGATCAACTTTAGCTTTCACTTGCATACCTTACAACTTTGCTTTGCTTTCTACTTATACTTTCTATTTCGAAGTTTATGATATGTCTATGTGTTATAATGCGTATTTAGTGCCAAGTCTTTTATGCTAATCAAGTTATATGCGTTGGAGTTAATTTTAAGAGTAGTTTTGGGGCTAACGATATCACGTATAATCACTGGATCTATAATATAATGCTGTTTAGTGAGCCAACATTTTTGGAATGGTAACTTGCTAAATGTGGCTATGTGAGAGCGACCCGTACTAAGCATAGTATTGATGTTGTCCAGGTTTTCATAATTGTCTTATTTCATGTGCACTAGACTTAGAAAAGGTTATTTCATGTGTTGCTCTACGGTGAATCATTGAATATCTGAGTGTCTAGAACCGAGTCTGTTAGATAATCTAGAGGGTTAAAACATCTTTGTTAAACTTGCATGTTTTCTCTGCTATACTTGTTTGTAGTGAAAAATCTCTATATTTAGAGTCTCTAATCTTCCACATCTATATTTACTCAACTTTTCATTCTAATCTTCCTACCCAAAAATATCAATTCTATTTTATTTCTTTATCTTTCCCTTCCATATCTTTAGACCAGGTTCCTTCTCTGTGGGTTCGATATCTTTTAAAACTACATCGCAACTGTATACTTGCAGTTATCATCATTTTTCTATGTGGTAAGAGGTATTGAAAACACCTACATCTATTTGTGAATAAGTTTTTAGCGTAGTTGATAGCCAATAGTTCACGAGATTTTGGAACCATATTTGATTAAACTTATTAGTAGAAAAGTGGCGAACAAGTTTTTGGCACCGTTGCTAGGGACAAGTCTTTCGGAATGAGAATAGCCAAAATCTAGCGAACAAGTTTTTGGTACCATTGTCGAGGAAGGCAATTGCGTTATAAAGATATTATTGGGAAGCCAAGTGTGAGCGGACGACACGGAGCTGTGGGCCGAGCGCACGGGGTTAGAGGCAAGGTCCACCGGGGTGTTTGGAAAAGATGAGCCGAGCCGGGGGCCCGGGCTTGGAGTTTGGAAAAGAGATGGGCGAAAAATGTTTACAGATCGGTTCGAACCCAAATCCGCCGTCTCTTGTTGTGGAGTCGCCACATGGATTAGCTCTTTCCAGGAATTAGAGACCTGTGAGGCTTAACGTCTAGGGGACGGCCCAACAAGACACAGAGATTCGGGTTCGGGATAAGTTGCTTATTTATTATGTGATCACATTAAATTACATCTATAGAAAATCATATTTCTTAGTTATGCATATTCGCACTTAAGTTATTTTTGGAGTTCAAAATGCATGATTTAACGCGCATGCGGAAAATAGTAAATTCATACATCAAGCATTAAGTAAATGTGGAAAAGTAAATTAATAAATTACAAAACTTGGGGGTTGCAATCGCCCGCCTAATCTATTAATTACAATTCTTGTACAAATATTTACAATACCCGAAGGAAATTAAATCCTAGTCATACATCTATCCTGCATCCACAAAGGTTAGCACGGATATGGCGTAATATTTTCACATATGTACCAAGTGTACCATGTATGTTCGATTTGGATTTTGGCAGGACCCGTGTAGTCGATATAAAAACAACGGAGATTTAGAAGTTCTTGTTTCATTAAAATTGTTCATTTTTATTTAAACGTATGTTGGTCGATTTTATTAGTGAAAATGACCACATGGCAAAATGGCGAGGACTGTTATCCGGGAACATATTTTGTTCCCTTCGTGGGGGTGACCTAACATGATATTTAGAAACATAAATCTAGGCCAAACATGCATAACATAGTCATCCATGGAATTAACAATGGTAACGATGTAATACATATCGTCATCAACTTCCCTATGAAGGGTGATGTCGATATGAATGGTTCGAAGCATTTCCGTTGCTATTCCAAACTTTAATTATCATATTAAAACATTAATAAATAATTTATAAATCCTAAATTATTACAATTTGGAGGTTTGTTACCCCTAAAGATGCATTTCCAAGTTCAGCAAGGTCTCAGCTGGTCGTTCCGGGCTCAAACGTTTCGAAACGGAGCAAAACAAAGCGAAACTGCCTTCTGCCAAAGCCAATATCATTAACAACATTAGACAATATCGTTAATGAAATTGCAATGTCGTTAAAGACATTGGGTGATGTCGTTAACAACATCGACATTCCAGACCTGCATGAAAACACAAAAAACAGCAGAAAAAGGCAAAAACGATAATACAAACTTTAAATGACCATAACTTTTGCTATACTTAACAGATTTTGATGATCTTTATCATTCCGGAAAGCTCAGAATGTGTAGAATCCACTAGCTATGAATCCACTTTATTTAGTCCACGAAAACATCTAGAAAGTCCTTGTTTCTTTTGGTTTGATTTTACCGATTTTCGGTGAAAATGGAGAGTTATAAGTCTCTGATGGTGGGAAGGCTGAAACTTCTAGGATTTTGTTGAAAATGAGAAAAGGGAGGAATGAGAGTTACTTCCTCCATTGAGTTTTGATGATTAGAATGAAACTAAAACCAATCCTTTTGAAGTTTTAGTAGAAAAGTTTGTGTTTTTGTTGTAGCTTTTTACTGGGATTTTTGGAGAGATTGGAAGCTCTCTCTTTGTTGGAATTTAGCCTCTTTCTACCTCCTTTCTTTGTGTTGAACGTGCCCCCCTTTTTGCTGAATCCAACTCTCTTTCTTAAGAGTTCCCTTCTATCCAAAAAGTCTCTTCCACCCCACCTATTTTTATCACGTTTCCCCCTTTTTCCACCCATGTGGGTTAGGGTTAGGTTAACAAGTTTGTCTTTGGGGGAAAAGTCCGAATTTATGGGTGAGGGATTGAATTTTTCGTTGAAAAATGCGAGGCCAACCTTTTCTGAATGTCTGTAACCTCGATATCGTTAACGATATCTAGTGATATCGGTAACGATATCATGTAATATCGTTAACGATATCATCTATATCGTTAACGATATGGTCTATCAAAGCGGGCTTTTTATTTATGTAGGCTTTTTAGGAGAGATGAGGCCCAAAAGAAACAAGGTAGATGATTTCCGGATGATTTCGGGACCCTGCAAAATGTGAAAAGTTAACAAGGGAAAATTATAGCTTCATCATCTAACTCGTGAGTCGGGCATAAAAATCCCGTGCTCACAGGCTGCCCCTCGTGGGATCATTGTTGATATGAGATCAGTATGGTCCCACGATTAAAAGAGTAGCGAGGTTTAGGTATAATACCTGCCCGGTCGCGGTTGGCATTCTTCGAGGATGATGCTTGGAAGCTTTCATCTAGGTGCGACGTTTGTCGGGATTTGGTCTCTTAATAACCCTTATGAATTGCCTGTTTGGCAATGATTACCCCTGGAGGTTGACCTTCGGTTGATTGATGCCTTTGGAACCGTTGGGAGAGAACATTAACCGTGTGCCCCCTTTTTCTTGGTTGAGGACCCATGTATGCAGGCTATAGTAAACCTACTAATGACGTGGATCGTAGGAAGTTCGCTGACCGTGAAAAGGCTGGGACTAGGTGTGAACCGTAGAAGGTTCGGATGACTGTGAAAAATTAGGATTTTGAATCGTAGAAGGTTCAAATGACTGTAAAAAGTCTGGATTTTTGAACCGTAGAAGGCTCGAATGATTGTGAAAAGTCAGGATTTTGAACCATTAAGGTCTAGTGACTGTGATAAGTCAAAAAAATGAGGATCATAATAGGTCTGGTGACTGTAATAAGTCAGGGAAATGAGATGGACCGTAATAGGTCCGGTGACTGTAATAAGTCAGGATATGAGGTGAACCGTAATAGGTCCGGTGACTGTAATAAGTCAGGAAAAGGAGGTGGACCGTAGTAGGTCTGGTGATTGTAATAAGTCAAGAAATGAGGACCGTAATAGGTCCAGTGACTGTAGTAAGTCAGGAAATGAGAAATTTGGACTGTCGAAAGTCCGGAAGGGTATTTGGACTATAGAAACTCCAATGACTGTAATAAGTCTGAGAGTTGCGACCTGTAGAAAGTTCGCTGACTGTAAAAAGTCTGGATTTTAAACCGTAGAAGGTTCGAATGACTGTGAAAAGTCTGAAAGTTTTAACCGTAGAAGGTTCAGATGACTATAAAAAGTCTGGATTTTAAACCGTAAAAGGTTCGGATAACTGTGAAAAGTTTGGATTTTGAACCGTAAAAGGTTTGGACGACTGTGAAAAGTTAGAAAAATGGAATGTAGACTGTAGAAAGTCCGTAGTGGATGCCCCTTGTGAGTTGACCGTGGGTTGATTGTGACCTTCGGAACTACTGGGGAAAGGATGAAAGCCGTGTGCTCCATGCCTTTGATGATATGTTGACTGCTGTGAGTCTTCGTTGAAGTCCGCTGTGGGATGGTTGTCGGTGCGGTATGAACTGTATGCCCCTTGTGGGTTGAAAGGGTACCTACAAAAATGAGGCATTTTATTAGTATAAATTTGTGTATGTTTTAATTCCTTGATTGAGATTGTTGAAAGCAAAAATTTTTACCCCTTCAATCAAGAATTAAAACATGATGAATAAATGAATTAGATGGAAATTCGGGGATATCCCGAAGATTGCTCCATTATTTTGGGAGGCTTTTGCGATACTGCTTTTGGCCTGAGTGAGCCGTTGTCTTACTCGTGGATTCCTCATGTGGAGGTGGAGTGTTCCTTTTGTTGGAATGGCATCGCCTTGGTTTAGCATTGCCTTGACTTGTAAGTGACATGATGTGTATGCATGTTTGTATGAACGATATTTATAACATGATGTATGTTCATCTACCGTAGGCGTCGTGGGCTTCGTTGATAGAAGAGCCTTCTCTTGAGCTGGTATATGAATGCCCCTAGTGTTTATCTCGTTAGGGATTCCGTGGATGACTTCCTCAGAGCGATGACCATGGGTTCGTTCAATCATATTCGAGTTCCGAGTTTGGATCTAATTTGAGGAAAGCTTGGATTAGTCGTTGACTTCACACTATGTTGGCGATGATCACTTGAAAGCTGTTTGCTTAAAGTGTTGAAGATATATGATGTCATGCACGTATCGTTTAGAGGAGGAGATGATGAATTTGATGTTGGTTCTAATTTTTGCATAGATCGCCCTTGCGGGTTTTCAATTTATCGAACCTTATCCTAATTTTTGCCTGGACCGCCCTTTCAGGTTTTCAATCCAGCAGACCCATTTTTTTTATTTATGTGGATGTTTACTTGCGATATTCTACCATTGGCATGCAAGCACTCAAAATAAGCATATACATAAAGATTCAACAAAAATGACAATTCATTGATGAACTTAACAGGGGTATAAATGATTCAAATGATTTGAATCCTGCCATTGATTAGCCCTTTCGGGTTTTCTAACCAATGTGGTTCTCTCGATGTCCTAAGTTTTGCCTGAGCCGCCCTTTTCGGATTTTCAGCTCAGCGGACTAATCTTTTTCTGTTTTGAAAAGAAGCCCTAATTTTTGCTCAACTAACTGAGTGTTAATCGATAGGCTGAATACAAATTTATTTTTTATTCGTACTGCTTTTCATTGATTTATTTCTTTCACCTATGCATGATAGCAGTCGTGTAAGACTTGATTGATATGATAGATTGGCCATCGTTCATGTCCATGACTTCGGTCGTTGTCTCGTTCAGCGTTTCTGATCGATTGATTGGTGCTCTTGCCACTTTGCTAGCTTGAGGTGTACTCGATGATGAGATGCCCCATGAATAGCAGCGAACCTTGTGAGGGAGTTGTTGACGTGTTCAATAGTTAAACTCCTTTTTTGTAGCGTTGTGCTAGTTGTTTGACCTTATGAGTGATGGTGATGAAATTGTTGACGTGTTCAACAATTTGAATGGTTATGACGGAGTTGTTGACGTGTTCAACAATTTTACTCCTTTGTGAATGGTTGTGATGGAGTTGTTGACGTGTTCAACAATTTGACTCCTTTGTGAATGGTTGTGACGGAGTTGTTGACTTGTTCAACAATTTGACTCCTTTGTGAATGATTGTGACGGAGTTGTTGATGTGTTCAATAATTTGACTCCTTTGTGAATGGTGGTGATGGAGTTGTTGACGTGTTCAACAATTTGACTCCTTTGTGAATGGTGGTGACGGAGTTGTTGACATGTTCAATGATGTGACTCCTTCTTATGGCATTGTACCGTTGTTTGGTCTGGTTGTGGTGGAGTTGTTGACGTGTTCAACAATGTGACTCCTTCTTGGTGGCATTGCACCGTTGTTTGGTCCCAACTTGCTTGATCGATCCTTTTGATCTTTGCGTGAACGCTTCGCATTTAGAGATCCTTTCATTGATCTTTCGTCTTTGCATGATGAGGCGATTGCTATCGCGCGTTGTCTAAGTACATGTATTTATCTCTCGCTTTCTCACAAGAGTCAAATCATTTGAATTTATTGTGGGGAATCCATTCATACCCAAATTAATTTCATGAAATGATGTGTCAGATGTGCTAAAAACAATGTGTATATGTTTATGAGAATGCGTGATGTCATTGATAAAATATCAAGCAAGTAAACAAATTTTGAAGTGCTTATTGACAGAGTTTACTAATTAATACATCATTAGCATCCTCATCCTCCACATGCGGAGGGTCTTCTTTCTCGATGGTCACCTTTTAGTAGTCATCGGCTTGCTTTCACTTCAGCTGCGTATGGTAGGAGTATGATGCCCCTGAGTCATTTTTCCAAGACCATGACTCGCTGACTGGTTATTCCCTTGGGGTCGTCTCAAGGAATTCGAGCCACTCCTTTCATTTGGCTTTTTCAAATACCACATTATAAGAGGGATAGGCATCCATTCCTAACTTCTCTCTATACTCCGGCAGGGCTCCAGCTATCAATTTTGCTATCATCTCGGGCAGACTAAGACGATCTTTCAACAACACCTGGGTGGTCATCCATCGGGTGTAGTATGACTTGAACAACTCTCATGGTTTCTATCTCACAACCTCCAGGTTTTGCATGGTCACCTTCATCTGGGAATTGAAGCCGTATTGCTCAATCAAGGATGCTGAAAGACGTTCCCAGTTTTGTGATACCACCAGGGGTAGATTGTTGTACCATCAGTTGACTAGTGCTACCAACGTGATTATGAACATTTTTGCTAGCATTTTGTCACTGACTCGTTGAGCTCTCATTACCGTTTGGTAATTAGTCTAGTGGGCCTGGGGATCGCCTTCCCCATCAAATTTTGCTATCGTTGGCATGATAAAGTTCTCGGGGAGCCACTCATCATTTGGTGCAGTTGGTGGTACCAGGTAGGAGGTGGCCTGGAAGCCGGGATGCTGTGCTGCGTGGTTCACTAAGAATTGATGCCACAGCTCTTCCATACTAGGTCGGGGAGCTGAGTAACCAGCCTCCTACCTGGCTGACCCGTTGAACTAGCTATATGGAGCCTGGGGATATAATGGGCCCCAAGGAGGAATAGCATAAGGCCGTTGAGGTGATAGTTGCCCCTGGTATTGCATAGCCATAGTGTTGACATTTGTGCCATACTTGTAAGGTAGAACTTGGAAGCTTGGGAACGCCCCTGGCGGAGGATAGGACGTATGGTTGCTTGGATTGAACCCAAAAGATGGTGTTCTCAGCCTTGCTGTGGTTGTGGGTGACCCTTGATGATAATTCGGTTGCGTGGGCTGAGCTGGTGGTTCTGCCACTCCTGTCACTTGGCCACTGCTGTTTGTTGGTTGGTCAATCCCAAAGCCATTCTGTCTCAATGGAAAAGGGAACTGTGTTTGAGGGAATATGTTCCTTGCTTGGCTAGGAGACGGGAGCTCGTGAGGGCGCTGGCTATTTCTTGACCTATCGTAGATTGGGGGGTAGCAGGCCCACCTTGGTCTAGTTGATTGGTTCCCCCTGACACGTTCCCTTGATCTTCCATTCTACCAATTTTCCCTGAACTATTCACCGTTCTCCATCCTGAACTGAACCCTGAACCTGAATCTGAACTCGAGTCCTCACTTGAGTCAGTGTACGGAACCCCCTCCAGATTAGCCGCAGGTGGGGAAACGTGGACCAGGCGACGAGCAGACTTCTTCCTAGCTAAGAGATACGGGTAGAAGGTCAGACTGTGCATGTAAATTTCATGGTATGACTCGTGATGCGAGAGATGCATGAGGTGTTTAATGTTATGGCTGTATTCACAAAGGGTTAGCGTGCCATTATGTGAAGTAACATGTATGTCAATCAATTTTGAAACAAACATGTTAGTCGTTAGGTAACAAAAAGTGTAATAAGACCTGACATGTGTGGTGAGGGCTTAGAGTTGAGGTGACATCCATGTGATGTCGAGGGTTTTGTTTACCAATCCATTTGGAATAAACAAGTCAATTATCGTAATACCCATGTGGTAGTAGGCCTTGGGTAGATGTGCGGTTTGCATTTTGCCAATCCTTTTGGAACAAAACAAGTTGACTCGTGATGTATTCGTGTGGTAAAGTGTGACTTATGTTTGCCAATCCATTTGAAAGAAACAAGTTGTTAGCCGTAATACCCGTGTGGTAAAATGCTTGTGATTGAGCTGTGACTCATGTTTTACCAATCCATTTGAAACAAAACAATGAGGTTTGCCTATTACCCATGTGGTAATAAGTGTGCGAAAATTGTTTAAGGAGATTGCATCCTGGAGACGCAAGTGTGTGTTTGCCAATCCTTTTGAAACAAAGAAATCGAAAAAGTGATAAATGGTCGTGTATTATCCAAGTGATGAAACACTCTTGAGTTCGGGTAGAACAATGTGTTATACCCTATTAGGTACTGAATAAGAGGATGCCATTTTGGCGGGAAAAGCTGGTAAGTTTGCCAATCTGAAAAAAATGACAAATGGTCGCGTATCATCCATGTGATAATACGCTTTTGAATTTTGAGATTCTGAATTCGGGTAAAACAGTGTGTTATACCCTATGGGGCACTAAGTAATTTGGCAAGAAAAGGTGGTAAGTTTGTCGATCCTTTTGAAACAAACAAACCCAAAAAAAGACAAAGGGTCGTGTATCATCCATGTGACAACACACTTTGGAATTTTGAGAATTCAAGTTTGGGTGAGATAATGTGTCATACCCTTTGATGTACTAAGTAATCAAAGGAAAAGGTAAGTTTGTCAATCTATTTGAAACAAACAAGTTGTTAGCCGTAATACACGTGTGGTAAACGGCTGAGGTTGTGATTTGTGCTCGTGTTTTCCAATCCATTTGGAGTAAACAAGTGATTATCGTGATACCCGTGTGGTAATAGGCTGAGGTAGTGATTGTGTTCATGTTTGCCAATCCATTTGAAACAAACAAGTGATTGCCATGATACCCATGTGGTAAAAGGCTGGGGTTGTGAAAAATGTGTGTTTGCCAATCCATTTGAAACAAACAAGTGATTACCGTGATACCCGTGTGGTAAAAGGCTGAATTTTTTAGAATTCACGACTATGGCTCTTTCTCATATCGTGAGGTGAGAGTCTAGGTAAATAGTGTATTATACCATGTGACTCTTAGTGTAGTGAGTTTGTTACCCCAAATGGGCAGAGTTTTGGGTGCAAAGTGGGCACCGCTATAACTGGGAATGATCCTATCCCAGGTGACGCTGTGTTGTCGCATCATCTAATTCTAGGTTCGAGTTTGGGTAGAATAGTGCGTTATACCCTAGACTTAGAAGTCTGTGATAATGAGTAGGTATTTGCCCCGTTTGGGCTTTTGGTATGTGTGATCACCCCGGAAGGGCTGTGAGTTGGATGTTTGAGTGAACATCTCAAGAATGATGTGTAGGATTGCCCCTTATGGGCAGAGTGTCGGATGTCAAGTGGACATTTTGCCGACAAGGGGTAAGTGATGCCCCTGAGTGGTTTTGTATTGTCCTAGGGTGACACGATCTGTGGTGTCAACTGTGCCTAGGTGAATGTATTTTAATATCATGAGTGTTTGCGTTCAAGTGTCTGTACAAAGATTCGTGGTCAGTATGACGTTTGTTCAATGACAATTTGAAAGGCATATATACATAAAACATAGCATGCAACGTATCACTTCCAACCTTATGTCTCCCGCGTGTATCGTTTTTGGATAGTCTCTATCCTAGGTTTGGTTCATCTTAGTACCATGAGGATACTAAGGAGCGTACCAGCAGGAAAGTACAATGCATGATAGCGTGATGGGTAACACCCTAAGGGAAGTGTCTATGGGTTATTTACATGAGGGCTGTAGACGGGTTGCTGATGTCGAAGGTTCTTGTTGCACTAAGATACACTCCAAGCCTCTGACGAGGGAGGTACATGCGATATGGCAACAAGTGATCCACCTGCTAGGTTCCTTCGATCACCAAGGGGTCATGAAGTATACTTTCGCAAAGCTTCACGGTAAAATAGGGGGACCCTAGACCTATGGGCTAATCCCTTTCTATTGCAATGAAAAATTATGAATATGTCATAATTAAGAGAAAACGGAATAATGTGATCAATAATTTTCAGCACTTATCCAAAATCTAAAACCTTTTAAAACAAGTTTTTTAGAAAAATCCCCAGCGGAGTCGCCACTGTGAGAGGACGACACGGAGCGATGGGCCAAGAGCGCGCGGGAATGAGAGGCGCGGTCCACCAGGGTGTTTGGAAAAGATGCACCGGGCCGGGGGCCCGTGTAAATTTTTGAAAGAGACGGGCAAAAAATGTTATAGATCGGTTCGAACCCGAATCTGCCGTCTCTTGTTGTGGAGTCGCCACCTGGATTAGCTCTTTCCAAGAATTAGAGTCCTGTGAGGCTTAACTTCCGGGGGACGGCCCAACAAGACACAGAGATTCGGGTTCGGGATAAGTTGCTTATTTATTATTGGATCACATTAAATTACATCTACAGAAAACCGTATTTCTTAGTTATGCACATATTCGCACTTAAGTCGTTTTGATGTTTAATGCATGATTTAACGCACATGCGGAAAGCAATAAATCCATACATCAAGCATTAAGTAAATGCGGAAAAGTAAATTAATAAATTACAAAACTCGGGGTTTGCAACCTCCCACCTAATCTATTAATTACAATTCCCGTGCAAATATTTACAATACCCGAAGGAAATTAAATCCTAGGCATACATCTATCCTGCATCCACAAAGGTTAACACGAGATATGTTGTAATATTTACACATATGTACCAAGTGTACCATGTATGTTCGATTTGGATTTTGGCAAGACCCGTGTGGTCGAGGTAAAAGCAACAGAGATTTAGAAGTTCTTGTTTCATTAAAATTGTTCATTTTTATTTACACGTATGTTGGTCGATTTTATTAGTGAAAATGACCGCATGGCAAAGTGGTGAGAACGGTTATCAGGGAACATGTTTTGTTCCCTTCATGTGGGTGACCTAAAACAACATGTAGAAACGTAAATCTAGGCTGAGCATGCATAATATAGTCATCCATGGGATTAACAACGGTAACGATGTCACACATATCGTCATCGACTTCCCTGTGAAGGACGATGTCGATATGAATGGTCCGAAGCATTTCCGTTGCCATTCTGAACTTTAATTATCACATTAAAACATTAATAAATAATTTATAAATCCTAATTTATTACAATTTGGAGGTTTTTTACCCCCAAAGATGCATTTCCAAGTTCAGCAAGGTCTCAGCGGGTCGTTACGAGCTCAAACGATTAGAAACGGAGCAAAACAAACCGAAACTACCTTCTGCCAAAGCCAATATCATTAACGATATTAGAAAATTTCTTTAATAACACTACAATGTTGTTAATGACATTGGGTGATTTCGTTAACGACATCGACACTTCGGACGTGCATGAACAATACAAAACCAGCAGAATACAGCAAAAACGATAATCCAAACTTCAAATGACCATAACTTTTGCTATACTTAACGGAATTTGATGATCTTTATCATTCCAGAAAGCTCAAGATGTGAAAAATATGTTAATGTAAAGAAAATAGCAAAATAGATTTAAGATCATACTGAAAATCGCGAAAGATAGAATGGTGCACAGAAAAAGAAAATAACCAAAAACAACATGAAACTTCAAAAAGAAAAGAATGTAAATGTGAACATGACTCTAGGAACTTATATGACTACCCATTATCTATGAATCCACTTTTTTTGGTCCACAAAAACATCCGAAAAGTCCTCCTTGTTTCTTTTGGTTCGATTTTACCGGTTTTCGGTGAAAATGGAGAGTTAGAAATCTCTGATGGTGGGAAGGCTGAAAATTCTAGGATTTTGTTGAAAATGAGAAAGGGAAGAACAAGAGTTACTTCCTCCCTTGAGGTTTGATGATTAGAATGAAACTAAAACCAATCCTTTTGAAGTTTTAGTAGAAAAGTTTGTGTTTTTGTGGTAGCTTTTTGGAGATTTTTGGCTGGGTTTTTGGAGAGCTCTTTGTTGAGTTTCTTTCCCTAAAATTGCAGCCTCCTCTCTCTAAATTCATTCTCCCTCTTTTCTTTCTTTGTTGAGAAGAAAACTTAGCCCCAATGGGCTCCCTTCAATCCAAAAAGTCTAGGTGGTTCACCTATATTTGTCCCATTGCCCCATTTTTCTTCCTCAAGTGGGTTGGCAGCCATTCAAGGTTTTTTGGTGGCTAAAAATTCTGGATTTATGGGTAGAAATTGGGTATTTGACTAAAAAATGCGGACTTTTCCTTTTCTGTCGATCTGCAACCTCGATATCGTTAACGATATCATCTGATATCATTAACGATATCAAGCTGATTTCGTTAATGATATCAGCCATATCATTAATGATATGGCTTGTACAAGTGGGCTTTTTATTCATTTGGGCTTTTTAGGAAAGACGTAGCCCAAAAGAATATGGCAGAGGATTTTCGGATGATTTCGGGACCCTGCAAAATGTGAAAAGCTAACAAGGGAAAATTATAACTTCATCATCAAACTCGCGAGTCGGACATAAAAATCCCGTGCTCACAATATCATTGAGCGATATCACGTTCCAAACTTCAAAACGATAATCCAAACTTCAAATGATCATAACTTTTGCTATACTTAACCGATTTGGATGATCTTTAACATTTCGGAAAGCTCAGGATATGTCAAATATGTTTATGTGATCAAAATACTCAAAAATATTTGAAATCATACTAAAAATTGCAGAAAACACAATGGTGTGCAAAAACGAAAGAAAACTTAAAATAAAACAAAACTTCAAAAATAAAAGTACATAAACATAAGCACAAACTCTAGGAACTCAGAGGCTTACCCCATAGTCATGAATCCACGTTCTTCAAGGTCCATGAAGTCCTGTGGGAAGCTCTCCTTGTTTCTTTTTTGGTTGTTTTTGGTGATTTACAGAAAATCTTTTGAAGGGATCTATTCCTAGCTAATGTAAATGTTTCTGAAGGTGTAGTAGCCTTCAAGTGAATGATAAAGATGTTTTAGACTCTCCGTTCAAGTCTAAAACTCAAGGATTCAAGCTTGGTAACCCGAAATCTCAAGTGTTGTGAGGTGAAAGTTTGTGTTTTGCTCAAGAGTGTTCAAGAACAAGTGGGGGAATGCTTCCTAGAGCTAAATGTGAATTCCTCCTCCTAGAACTATTTTTTTTTCTGAATTTCATTGCTCCCCACTATTTTGCTGAAAAATCAAGCCTTATGGGCTCCCTTCAATCGAAAAGTCCACCTTTTTTGGTTTGGTGGTTCACCCACCTATTTTGTCTCTTCTCCATTATTTCTTACACCCCCTAATGGTTAACATGGGTTGGAAGCATGTTGACAGGGTGTTTTGGAGGAATAAGTCCGAATTATGGGTGAGGGATGGGTATTTTTCGTTGAATAATGCAAGATCTGTTTTTTTCTATATGGAAAAAGGATATCGTTAACGATATCGAACAAGGCAGCGGGCGTTTTCTTAGTTTTGGCTTTTTAAAGGGAAAAAAGGCCGAAAGGAACAAGGCAGATGATTTTTGGATGATTTTGGGACCATGCAAAATGTGAAAAGCTAACAAGGGAAAAATTAATGCTTCATCATCGAACTCGCGAGTCGGGAGTAAAAATCTCATGCTCACAAGATGCCCCTCGTGGGATCATTGCTAATATGAGATCAGTATGGTCCCACGATTGAGAGAGCAATGGGGTTTAGAGATAATACCTGCCCAGTCACGGTTGGCACTCTTTAGGGATGATGGCTGGAAGCTTTCATCTTGGTGTGGCATCTTTTGGAGATTAGTCTCTTGGTGCCACTTGTGAATTGCCCGTTTGGCAATGATTACCCCTGGAGGTTGACCTTTGACTAGTTAATACCATCAGGATTATTGGGGAGAGAACATTAACCGTGTACCTCCGTTCCCCTAGTTGAGAATCCCGTGTGTAGGCTATGAAAAGCTTACTGATGACGTGGATCATAGAAAACCCGTTGACCTTGAGGAGGCCGGGATAAGGTGTGAACTGTAGAAAGTTCGGATGATTGTAAAAAGTCAGAGAATTATGAACTGTAGAAAGTTCGGATGACTGAAAAAGTCAGGATTTTAAAATGTAGAAAGTTCGGATGACTGTAAAAAGTTAGGATTTTGAACTGTAAAAAGTTCGGATGATTGTAAAAAATCAAGATTTTGAACTATAGAAAGTTCGGATGATTGTAAAAAATCTGAAAGGAGATTGTGGACTAGAGAAAGTCTGCGGTAGATGCCCCTTGTGAGTTGACCGTAGGTTGAATGTGCCCCTCGAAACTATTGGGGAAAGGATGAAATCCGTATGCTCCATGCCTTTTAATAATGTGTTGACTGCTGTGAGTTTTCGTTGGAATTCGCTGTGGGAAAGTATGAAAGTCGTGTGCTCCATGCCTTTGATGATACGTTGACTGTTGTGAGTCTTCGTTAGAATCCGCTATGGGATGGTTGACCGTTGCGGTCTGAATTGTATGCCCCTTGTGAGTTGAAGGGGTACCTGGAAGAATGAGGAATTTTATTAGTAGATACTTGTGATATATGTTTTAATTCTTTGATTGAGATTGCTGAAAGCAAAAACTTTTACCCCTTCAATCAAGAATTAAAACATAAGGGTTCTGAGAAATTTTTCTTCAGGCCCATGATAAATGTGAAAATTTGAGTTTGAGATTTTCGAGGATGTCTCGATGACCGCTCCATTATTTTGGGAGGCTTTTGTGATGTTGTAATGCTGCTTGAAGGAGACCTATTCAACAATATTTTTCCCCTTGTTCCTGACTTTCCTCTTGTCGCTATTGGTAAGGAAAGATTTGAAAGGATGATGGACTATAGAAAGTCCATTGACTATAATAGGTCAGGAAATATGTAGACCGTAATGGGTCCATGAAAGATGCCGACTGTAATAGGTCCATTGACTATAATAAGTCAGGAAATATGTGGACCATAATAGGTCCATTGATTGTAATAAGTCGGGAAAACGTAGACCGTAACAGGTCCGTCGATTGTGATAAGCCAAGAAAATGTAGACCGTAACAGGTCCGCTAACTGTGGTAAGTCAGGGAAATGTGGACCGTAATAGGTCCATGAAATATGCAGACCGTAATAGGTCCATGAAAGATGCAAACCGTAATAGGTCCATGAAAGATTCGGACCGTAATAGGCCCATGAAAGATGCGGACCTTAATAGGTCCATGAAAGATGCGGACCGTAATAGGTCCATGAAAGATGCGGACCTTAATAGGTCCATGAAAGATGCGGAACGTAATAGGCCCATGAAAGATGTGGACCGTAATAGGTCCATGAAAGATGCGGATCTTAATAGGTCCATGAAAGATGCGGACCGTAATAGGTCCATGAAAGATGAGGACCGTAATAGGTCCAAGTTGGTTTGTAGATCTTGGAAACCTAGAAGAAATTTATTTCATGCATGTGATGTATGGTATTGTTAGGTTAGATGAATAACCTCAAATATACATAAAGTGCAGGTAAGGCAAGGCAATGGCTGCAAGACAAGGGGTTAATGTTTTTGTCAGACAAAAAGTAAAGACTGTGTGTGTAGTGTTCAAAAGTCCAAACAGAGTCAGTAATCGAAACAATGTAAAATAACGAATCCTAAGGAATAACCATGGAACACATGTATGCATGTGATGCATGAAATGGTCACGTACGCCATATGCACAGATAAGAGTTTATGATGTCGAAGGGACATCAAAGTGAATGATGAGATTATTGCTCTTTTTATTGTACAAGGAATGAGAGATTTTTACATGATCATGTATGCCATATGTACGGATTAGATGCTATGATGTCGGGGAGACATTGAAGTGGATTTGGAGTTGAGATAAAATGAGATTGTTACTCGTTTTAGTGTATAAGGACTGAGGATGTTTGGTATGGTCACATACGCCATATGTACGGATTGGATGTTATGATGACAATGGGACATCGAAGTGGATTTAGAGTTGAGATGAAATGAGATTGTTACTCATTTTGGTGTATGACGATTGAGAGTGTTTGACAAACATGTCATGAGTAAGGTTACACAACCCTAATTGGTAATGTTGTGATACCAAGTGAATGATAGAATGATGAGATGATCATGTATGGGTATTCAATTGAAGGGCATGATTCAAGGGATGGTATGTTCATATTTGTACTATCTACGTGACACCAAGTTGCATCGAAGGGATGAACGAGAATGGGATGGTTTCAAGAGGTATCTATTCCAGTTAGATACCAAAGATTGTGATGCTTATGACCATATCTTTTTCCTCGATGTGTTCCATGGGCATAAAGAACAATAAAAATAATGGAAAACATAAATTGGGAGTGTGTGCGAAAGAAATAAGAAATCAAACCTTGTTGTATGTAATAAAATTATTAGTTATGGTGCATAAGATATATACATAACACCATGTTATGTGTGCATGTCAAACATGTGATATGTATGCTATGTGTGCGTATGGCATGAACATTATGATATATGCATGACATGTATATGAAGATCATGAAAAAAGATTCCCCGTGTAATTGTATTTAGAATCGACTTTTCTACTATGTCTTCCTGTACCGATGTTACCACATGCCGCACTTTCGACTTATCTTTGACATTGACACAATCTTCTCAAGATACGAGGTTTCTTCTTGACAATCTCAAGATTCTATATAGAATCCATGATTAACCCTTGGATAATCTGACACCCTCTGGAATCATTGAAGAAGATGCAAGCTGCCTCTTTCTCTAGAATGAACATCATAGTCTGATAGTTGATCAGATCTGATCAGGGATCTCCTTCTCCCTTATAATCCATTAGCCTCATCATCATAAAACTTCTCTAGAAGCCATTCATCAGCATGCCCTACCGATGGAGTAGGGTAGTAGTTTTGTTAAAAGTTAGGAACTTGGCTATCGTGTGTAGTCGAGAGCCGCTACCATGATGGGCATCAAGTATTAAGGACCCACTCATTTAGTTTCCTATGGAAACCCTAATTATAGATGAGTGACTATAGTGATTCTCGGGTTGAGCCATTCTTGGAGGTAAGTATTGCCTCGAAGAGTGACGGCAAAAATTTGCCATATTGATAGAGCATGCATCACTATTGAATGCTGAGTGATTTGGGCTCTAAAGTTCAATCTTGAGTTGAAGGGAGGTAGTACACCTTGTGTCTGGGCAAATGCTGGCTTGTTGAAACTCCTTCGGTTGATCTAACTGAACAAACTAAATTCCAGGCTTTGTGGATCGGAAGGCACTGGTTTGCACAAACGCTGACTGATCATTTTCCCATAAGTTTTGTCATGGTTGCGACTACCCAAACTACCTCAGATTTCGGCTGAATGGCTTATATTGAGTCTAACTGTGTTCTGCGTGGTTTCTAGTAAGATCTTCAATTGACAAGTTGGCTTGTGATGTTGGTAAAAGCCTCCTTGAAGATTGATAGTCTGTCAAAATTTTGTGGGGGACTAGAGATTCCCTACAATCTTAGAGATTCTCATTGTTGGTGAGGTTGATCAAGACAATGGTCGTTTCATCGTTGATGCTTTGTGGAGGTAGCTGGACATAACGTTCCTCCTTCCTACCAAACCATGATTAGGAAAATCTGGATGAGGTGATGAGCAAGCCATTCATGAGATCATGCATGTCAAATACATGATGAGTGATTGTATGATTGACTAGCCATAGATGTATGATGTGCATGTGTTGTGGTTGCATTACCAAGGGTTAGAATGTTATGATGATATAAATTTCCTGTTTGTCAATCCATTTGAAACAAACTAGGTTAAAAAATCAAGATAAAAAATGATAAACTTGCTAAGCTAGATATGATGTGGTAAATTTTTCAACCTATGTCATGTGAATTTGAGGTCAAGAAGATATTGGTGTAGTATCATGAGGTGATATCAAGGTTGAGAATAACCATGGCGCATTCTCGTGTTGTGAATAGGCTTCACTTGCATAGTTTGTGTGAGTCGGGTAAACAGTGTGTTGTACCCTAGTGAAAGTAATGTATATATATGCACTATGAATGAAATTGACCACTATGTGTGGCCTTTGTTGAATGATTTGTGTTGGAGCCCCACATGATTAGAGGTTCAAGTGCCAAGCGGGAACCACCATGTGTGTGATCCTAGGTAACACTGCATCATGTGTCATCTAAAACTAAGTGTGTGATATCGATGAGATATTAGCTAAATATGACATAGCAGGTGCCATGAAATGAGTGGTGATAGACTTTTAACAGATGTATGACATGCATATATGTCATGACTATGTCACAAAGGATTAGAATGCCATGATGTGAAATAACATGTATGTCAATCCATTTGAAACAAACATGTTAGTCGTTAGGTAAAGATGAAAACATGTGATGATGAAAATCCAACAACGGGGGTTGGATTTGAGATTTGTACGATATCTATGTGATTTCATGAGATGATCAAGTTACCTTGTGGTAATGGGTAAATAGTTTGAGGTTTCATCTATGTGATATCGAGGGTTGTGTTTGTCAATCCTCTTGGAACAAACAGGTTGATTGCTGTAATGCCCATGTGGCAGTAGCTTTGGGGTTGAGGTGCGACTCGTGTTTTACCAATCCTTTTGGAACAAAACAGGTTGACTCCTATGATACTTGTGTGGTAAAGTGTGACTATGTTTGCCAATCCCTTTGGAACAAATAGGTTGCTAGCCGTAATACCTGCGTGGTAAAAGGCTGAGGTTGTGATTTGTGTTTGCCAATCTGCTTGGAGCAAACAAGTTGATTTCCATAATAACCATGTGGAAATAGGCTTGGTTTAAGGTGTGACTTATGTTTTCCAATCCATTTGGAACAAACAGCTGATGGTTGCCTATTACCCGTGGGGTAATAGGTTTATTGAGAATTCGCAATTGTGGCTCTTTATCATGTCGTGAGGTGGCTTTGTTCAGCTTCCACACAATTGTGTGAGTCTAGGTAAATAGTGCATTGTACCATGTGACTCTTAGTATAATGGGTTTGTTTCCTCGAATGGGCAGAGGTTCAGGCATCTTTCGGACACCTCCATGTTGTGGTCCTTATGCTAGGTGACACTATCTTGGAACGTCATCTAGTCCTAGACTTGAGTTCGAGTAAAACGGTGTGTTATACCTTGTTTTTTGGAAGTTCATTATTCCAAGAGGTTTGAAATAATAATGGGTGATCCTAATCTTAGGTGGCATTGTCTTTTTGCATCTTCTAATTCTAGTTTCAAGTTGAGAGTACAACGGTGTGTTATATCCTAGGCTTAGAAGTCCATGATTCTAAGCAGATGGAGGTTTGAGTGCTACGACTAGGTCTCATGAGGAGGTTAAAATTGTTTCGGGTAAGCGGTGTGACATACCCCAATGAAATGAAAATAACTACCGTATGTAGCTACCTAATGAATGATTTGCTTATTTTACCCAATCAGGGTGAAGTTTCGGATACCTGTGCGGTCATCATTATTTGAGGGTATGTGGTGATACCCAATTAGGGTGAAGTTTTGAATACCTGTGCGGTTATCACTATTTAAGGGTATGTGGTGATATGTGAATTATTGCCTCGTGTGGGCGAATGATTCGGGTATGAAGCATATACCTTTGAAGATTTGATAAGGTAAGATTTTTTAAGTAGGTTCGCCGTGTGTGGGCTTAGGACATCAACTGGGATATCCTTTAATGTAGGAAAAAAATGGTTTTGGGTAGGTATTTGCCCCGTCTGGGCTTTTTGGTGTGTATAATTGCCCCGGAAGAGCTGTGAGTTGGATGTCGAGTAAACATTTCAAAGATGATGTGTGGGATGTATTATTACCCCTTGTGGGCTAAGTGTCGGATGTCAAGTAGACATCACGTAGTAAAAGGAAGGTATGTTTGCCTTGTGCCAGCTAATAACAGGATGTCAAGTGGACATCTTGCTGAAAAAGGGGGTAAGTGATGTCCCTAAGTGGTTTTGTGTTGTCCTAGGGTGACACGATCTATGGTGTCAACTATGCCTAAGTGGGTGTTATATTGGTTTGGTATCGTGATATGTACATTTAATATCATGAGTGTGTGTGTTCAAGTGTCTGCACAAGAATTCGTGGTTAGTATGACATTTGTTCAGTGACAAATTGAAAACCATATACACATAGCACATAGCATGCAACGTCCAAACTTCCAACCATAAAACTCCAGCGTGTAGGGTTTTTGGTTTGTCTCTATCCTAAGTTTGGTTCATCTTAGTACAATGAAGATACTAAGGAGCGTACCTGCAGGAAAATATAATGCATGATCGCGTGTTTGGGTAACACCCTAGGGAAAATGCCTACGGTTTATTTACATGAGAGTTATAAATGGGTTGCTGATGTAGAAGTTTCTTGTTGCCCTAAAATACACTCCAAGCCTCTAACGAGGGAGGTACATGCGATATGGCAACAAGTGTTCCACTCGCTTAAGTATACTTGGTCACTATGAGATCACGAGTGATACTTTTGCAAGCTTCATGGTAAATAGGGCATCCTAGACTTATGGGCTATTCCCTTCTATTGCAATGCGAAATTATGAATATGTCATAATTAAGAGAAAATGGAATAATGAGATCAATAATTTTCGACACTTATCTAAAATCTAAAACCTATTTTTCTTTAAAAACAAGTTTTTAGAAAAAATCCCCAGCGGAGTCGTCACAGTGAGCGGACGACGCGGAGCGGTGGGCCGAGAGTGCGCGAGATGAGAGGCGCGATCCACCTAGGAGTTTGAAAATGTGAGCACTGGGTCAGGGGACCTAGGAAATGGTTTGGAAGAGAGAGCGAAAAACGTTATTAGATCGGTTCGAACCTGAATCAGCCATCTCTTAGTATGGAGTCGCTACCTGGATTAGCTCTTTCTAGGAATTAGAGTCCCGTGAGACTTAACATCCAGGGGACGGCCCACCAAGACACAGAGATTCGGGTTCGGGATAAGTTGCTTATTTATTATTGGATCACATTAAATTACATCTACAGAAATCCATATTTTCTTAACTGTGCATATTCGCACTTAGGTCCTTTTTCGAGTTTATGTGCATGTTTTAACGCGTATGCGGAAAGCAATAAATCCATACATAAAGCATTATGTAAATGTGGAAAATTAAATTAATAAATTATAAAACTTGGGGTATGCAACCGCTCGCCTAATCTATGAATTACAATTTCCATAAAAATATGTACAATACCCGAAGGAAAATAAATCCTAGGCATACATCTAACCTACATCCACAGAGGTTAATACATGGGATATCACATATGCTCGATTTGATTTTAGTGAGGCCCATGTGGCCTAATTAAAACATCGATGGTTTAAAGTTGTTATTTTAAATAAAAATGGTTCATCTTTATTAACATGCATGTTGGTAATTTTATTAGTGAAAATACCGCATGTGAATTTTATCGGGTCAGGTATCCGAGAATGAGGTTCTATTCGTGAGGGTAACCTAAATCAACATTTAGAAATGTAAATCTAGGCCGAACATACATAACATAGCCATGGTTTGGGTTAACAATGATAGCGACGTCATTCATATTGTTACCAACTTCCCTATGAAGGGCGATAACGATAAGAATGGCCCGAAACACTTCCGCTGCTACTCCAAACCCTTAATTAACATATTAATATATTAATAAGTCATATATAAATCTTAAATAATTTCAATTTAGAGGTTTTTTACCCCCAATGATGCATTTCCAAGTTCAGAGGGGTCTCAGCGAGTCGTTCTGAGCTTTAAACGATTCAAAACGGAACAAAAATGAGCAAAACTAGGTTCTGCCAAAGGCAACATCGGTACCAATTTTTTTAATGTCAATATCGATGATGGTACTGATGTTGGAATGTCGGTACCGATGTTGGTAAGGTCGGTATTGACCTCGACATTCCAGACCTGTAGAAAACACACGAAAAACAGTAGAAAACAGCAACAGAAAAATCTAAAACTTCGAATGATCATAACATTCTCTATACTTAACCGATTTGGATGATCTTTATCATTCCAGAAATCTCAAGATGTGTATAATATGTTAATGTAAATAAAATACTAAAAAAAATTTGAAATCATACTGTAAATTCTGGAAAACAGATTGGTGTGCGAAAATAGCAATAATCGAAAACAAAACGAAACTTTAAAACGAAAAGTATATAAACATAAGCACAAACTGCTGAGATGGAAATCATACTATTTAATAATTTTTGAAATTCTTCAATCTGCTGATGCTATCATTGCAACATCGGTATCGATGTCATTGGAATTTAGTGACATCGGTATCGATGTCTCCGTACTGATGTTGTGACATCGGTACCGACCGGTACTGATGTTTAACATCAGTACAGATGTTATGGAATTGATGCCGATATTAGTTACATCGATGATTGTGATTTTCGGTCTGATTTTGGTTCAAATCGAGCACGATTACTGATGAGATGGAAAAATCGGCGCCAATGTGGTAATGCCAATAATAAAGAAAACATCTAAGGTTTCTAAAGAAATGAGGAATGTTTCTCCCAAGAACCTCCGAGACCCTGTCAAAGTGGAAGACTAGTAAAGTAAAATAAATTATAGCTTCATCATTGAACTCTCGAGTGAGGATTAAAATCCCGTGCTCACACAAGTGCATGCTAGCAAGCAGCAAGCCCTTATGTGGGCTTGCTACGCAGGCCTACTAGCAACATGTAAGCTGGGCTTGCGAGACAGCCCGTGTAAGCGAGCTGTGGATGGGTCAACCCATGGAGCCTAGGGCTCCGCATAGTTGACCTGCTTGTGGGATAGGGTTTTTCGCTATCCCACATTGTTAAAAAGGGGAGCTTTTAGCTCCCCTTCTCCCTATAAATATCCTCCTTTTTCACTTCATCTCAGACTTCCTTCTGAGTTTTGACATCTTTTCTTCGCAAGTTTTTGCGAGATCCTCCACGAGATTCTCTAACATCGCAAGAATTCTTTTAAAGGCTTATTATATTTTGAAGAGAACCTGGTTAGTTATATTTATCGGGTTAGTCTTCGAGTGGTCTAGCAGCTATTATCTACCAATGGGTTCTTCCTCAATGGGAGGTTTTGGTCGGTGAAGATCCGTGTTGATCAATTGTAGAGGCTATCCTAGATTAGAAGCTAGTGTTAACAGAGTGATGCCGAATTACTCTAAGGGAACGTCGGAAAACGAAAAGGCATGCATCAACTAGTAATACTCTTTACTTAGATGCTAGGTTTCTTTTAATAAGTTTTATAAACCTATAAGCATCTATGGAACATTTCAACTTAGATTTTATCGATCATGGCATGCTTAGGAGATCCTTTAGAGTTAATTTTAAGTTTTGAAATTCCTCCTTGCAAGTTTGCATGTTCAATTACTATCTTAATTAACCAGCACTAATTGCCTCTAGGGCATACATCATGTCTAACACATTAGCCATGTTGTCAAAATGAGGCTTTTTATTCTCATTATGTTTGTAACGAGGAGAAAAATCCAATCCTACCTTGGGTATGAGGATCTTAAGCTCTATAACTCTTAAGATTCCTTGATAATGTTTGCATAAATCTTTCTCAAGAGCATGGCTATGGCACTCTATCATCTTACCCACATTCTTCTAAGATTGATCATACTCTGCTGATACCTTCTTTTTGACATAGGAAGGTAGATTATTGACAAAGTTTAATTTCAAGGAAGGATTTGAAACTTCCCTTCCTTTATCAACTTCTGAACATCCCTAAGTAGGGTTTCACAATAATTTATGTGATGGCCCAAAGCCAAATGATAAACGTAAGAGCTCTTCCATTCACTAACCTTAGGTGGGGCAAATGGTGTCAAGTTGTCTATGATCCCAAGCTCTCAAAGCTTAGAAAATAGTTGATATAAAGGCATAATATAAGGGGACATACCGATTGTATCTTCTTTTGGATTTTGGACAATTCTCACATTAACAGGTTGCACAACTTGTATCATAGCTTGTTTTTTTTTTAGAAAAGGAGTCTATGTTGCCCCTTTGGTAGACTTCTTATACCTCATCCTTCCATGATTGAGGTTAGAGGTTTGATAGATCTCAACAACTCTTTCCAACTTCTCAGCCATGACAAGAACATCATATTAGCTAGAATACTCCTTATCCCTAAGAATACTTTGTACAATGGAAGTGCTCCATCAAGTAACTTCACGATCATCTCTGGGAATTTAAGTTTATTCTTTAGGGAAACTTGCACGACCATCCATCTTTCATAGTAACACTTAAATATCTCCCCTTGCTCTTGTTTGACCATTTCTAGATTCTACATCGTAGTCTAATAATTCTTAATGTAAGTTATAGATACTCTTTCCCCTTTGTACTTTATCAATTATGAAATTTTGAAGTTTTTGGAACTCCAATCTTCATCCCTTTCTATATTAGGTAACTAAGAATAACCAGAAACAGGATCAGCTTGCAAGGTAAGAAACTATTGTCATAAATTTTCCATTTCGAGAGATGGACCTTGGGGAGTAGATACTTCGACCCCTTGAGCGAACATCTCTTGATTTGGAACCTGGGGGACATCTAGATAATAAAAGGGTGGTTGAGCATAAGTAGGGCTCCTCGATAAGACTAAGAACTAAAACATATTTTGTTACTACTAAAAATTCTTATACCAATTTCAAAAAATAGTTGCCTTAGTGAAGGAGTTTGGAAGTGAGGTGCCCCTTGAATGGGCAAAGATAAGGGCTTAGATGAAAATCCTTGTGAATAAGGTATATTCATAAAAGGGAAATGTGGATGAGCTCCCAAGTTCAGATAAGTAGGTGAAGCGCTTATGAAGGGGTTAATAATCAATAGACAAATAGTAGCTCCAGAAACCCTTGCATAAAAGAATTGGGTACTGTTGCCCTGACATTATGTACAGGAAGATATTATGAGAATACCCGATTGGATGGCTTTAGTAGCGTAAACCTTGGCCTTGAAGAACAATACCAAATTTCCCTTACCTAGCTGCTAGCTGATACTGAGTCCCTTAGATTAAGAGAGAACCCGGATTGGCTTGTAGAGTTGAAGTATGCCCATGGCTAGAAAAGGGATGAATTTTGGAGGAATCCAACTGAAGATCCCCTTGAGGATGATTTCCATTAACAAGAGGGGGAAATTTTAGACTTGTAATTCCTATCGAAATTCCTTTTTGTGGCTAATAGTGCCCTCATAAACTCCTAGAGAGTGGCATAAAATTGCAAATTAGAAAGCATCCTAGTCAATGTTGCATCTGTTTCAACCCCATTTCCAAGCTAAAGACCTCCCCCTTGATTAGGATCGGCTAAGTGCTACTGCTTTTCACCCTAATGGCTATCATTATTCTTGATAAGATTAACCATGATATATTATGAGAATTTATTTGGCTGGCTAAAGGTTGCAACTAACCCCTCACTCGTAACTAAGCACAAAATATCCTCTTGAATGGCTATGCTGACACTTGTTGATAATCTGACGAGACACTCCTTTTGTCGAACCCACATTGAATGCCAAACCAAAGATTTGAACTTGGATGTGCATGTCTTAATGTATTATGGATTTATGATTCCTAATGGTTTTTCAAACCCTCATGAAGCGATGTAATGTCACCCTAACCTTTGGGTAAGTAGGCAGATAGAGATCATGGTGATCTCAAGAGACGAGCTTGAATGTGGGGAAATGAAGTGGAATTTTTGTATTTTAGTGTGAGTGAGGAAATGGTGGTAATTCCTTACCACGTTAATAATCCCATGTCACGATAACCTGGGTGTGTGGACTCTCATTTTCGGGTAAAATAATGTGTTATATCCTTATGTTGTGTAAATGGATGAATGAATTGATGTTTATGATTATTTCGGATCACTTATATAGTGAAATAAAAGAATTGAGCATTTGACACAATTTAGGCAGAGTTTCAGTAGATGATTTGGCATCACAAAGGAGTGGATATGTTATGTTGGCACGTTCCCTAAGGTGATGCGACCTTGAGCATCTTTAAGTTTAATGAATACCGCTGAGGTATTTTATGGTGCATTGGGTTTATTCATGATGCCATGATACTTTATGAGCGTTATAAAATCCTAACTAAATAAAAGAATGAGTGTTTCTGAGTTAGTGTTTGCATAAAAAAATTTGGTTAGTGTGATGTACATGGTGTGAAATATTGTTTTATTTGCATATGTAAATGGATGGAAAGCAATTAAACACATAGTATGTATCATTCACGCAATAATAATTCTTCCAATCATACACCTCCTATAGAATAAAGGTTTTGGTTTCTAAATCTAGGCTTGGATCATCTTGACACCATGAGGATTTCAAGGAGTGAACCTGCATAAATCACATAGAGACATTTTGGTACACCTTAAGGGAAGTTACTACGGTGATACAGTATGAGTTCGGTCATAAGGGTTGCTGATGTAGAAGGATCTTATTTCACTACATTACACTCAAAGCCTCTCTCCAAATAGGTGCAAACGAGGGAGGTACATACGATATGGCAACAAGTGATCCACTCACTAGGCATCCTTGATCCCCAATGGGCCACAAGTGATACTTTCATGGCTTCATGCTAAAATTTAGCACCCTAACCTTAAGACTATTCCATATAATGCATATGCTTTTGGTGAAATATTTCAGAGGTGGGAAAACTCATTTAATGACTTTTTAATGCTCATCAAAGTCTTTTGAATTTTTATGTTTGAAAAGAACGACCCCCACTGTAAGTGGACGATGTTTCGGAACTCGCTCGATCGCCATTAAGCGACGGCCCCATGAGATAGGGTGTGCGGGGTTTTACTCAGGAGGAAATAAAATCTTCGGAAAGAAATAAGGCCAAAACCTCTAGCCTATGTTACGGAGTCACCACCCTGATAAGCTCTTTTAGGAAATTCAGTACAACCTAGATCCGTCAAGCCTAAACCGCACCGTAGTACAGAGATTCAAGTCAGGATGAGTTACCTAATTTGTTGTTATTTGAGTTAAGATTACAATCAAGTCACCACCTTTAAGACATTTTGATTATTTTATAGTCATTTTTAGTTTATGCCAGCATTTTTTAATATACACATGCATAAAGAGATAAATAAATAAAGAGATAAACAAATAAAGGAAAATGATAAATAAATAAAATGGCTTCTAACATAAGAGGGGTAGGGTAAATAATAATACAAATTGAGGATATACAAATGGCCCTAAATACATTTGATGTATAAATATATTTTATTTACAAAGTGCGATACCTGAAGGAAAATAAACCCTAATATACATCTAAACTAAATCTACTTGCATCCACAAAGGTTAGCACAAGATATATCACAACAACATGGCATAATTAGTGTATAAAACAAGACATAATTAGTATCATAAGTTAGATTAGGGTGATCATGAATTTATGGATAAAAAATGGGGAATTTGGGTTCCCCGCACGCTTTAACTAGAAAAAAATTGATTTTAAACTTGATTTATTACAAAATTTTATTATTTTGTATTATTCATGGCATAAATTTGGTTGGATATCAGGGAAAATGTGTTTCCCATCATGTGGGACCCTAAAACAACATGAAAATAAACAGAACTAGGTCGAAAAACATAAAAAAGGAGGTCCTTGTCGGTGTCGAACTGATATCCCCTTGACCAGTCAGGATCGACCCTAATCAGTTTAGTACTTGATAAGGGGCTGATTACGGAAAAAGGTAGAAACCCTGAAAAGAGATACTCGAAGCCTTTAGTCTTGATTTTTTTTGGAAGAAAAAGTGATGAAAAGTGAATATTTATGGGGGAAGAAAGGAGGATTTTTAGAGAAAAATTTAGAAAAAATTGAAAGTGACGATTTTTCAACAATTTTTCTCTAAAACCTTAAAAGAACCTCTCTCTCTCTCTCTCTCTCTCTCTCTCTCTCTCTCTAATTTCTTACCTATGTTTTGCTAAAAGTGGAAAAGTCTAGAAGTCCTCATTGAAAACCTAGTTTTTAGGCTTATATAGGGTTAGGTAAAAAGGGTAAAAATTAATTATCGCACTTTCATGCTATGAAATAGTCATAGACTTTATCTTATTATATCAATGAACATATACATATACTTAATATCACATATATAAAACCAACGAGATACAAAATCTAGAAACAATCAATGATATATAATAAAGATGCCTTATTATTGATAAACATTAATCTGAAGTTGTTTGTACTTTAGTGACTAATGAGGACATATCGCCCTAATTACCTCTATGGTACACATCATGTATAACACCTTCGACTGTTTATTGTTGAAGTTATTGATTCAGTAAGAAGCTAAAAAAATAATGAAAGAGGTACATTAAGGAGACTATGGTCCACACATGAACGTAATGATGCTAGCCAAGAAGATTTACCAAATGGGGCATTTTTGTTTAACCATGTTCGAATGCATTGAGGATGCTGATTTATGCCATGCATATCAAATCCATGGAGTTGTCAATCATCTACCACCAATGGAGTTATAAAGTTTAAACATGCCTTTGCATTCAGGAAGCTATGTTATTGCATGCATGTAGATTTCATGGAGATGTCAAACATCTACCACCAATGGAGTTACGAAATTTAACATTGGCCATTCTCAGCCTGGGGAATTGGTATTGTCAGGGAGATAAAACCCTCATTGATGAATGAGTATAGAATCATCATTGTGGAAATTGATTACTTTTAAAAATGGGTTGAAGCAAAATCTTACAAAAACATCATTGCTAAGAAGATGGCTCGATTCGTAGAGAAGCATATCTTTCCTAGATATGACATCCCTCATCACATTATGTCAAACAACGAAGTACAGTTCGAAGGGGAAACTACAAAATTATTTAAAAAATATGGTATTGAGAATTATCTCTCTCTACCATACAGACCACAAGCTAATGGTGCGGTAGAAGAATCTAACAAGTTTATCAAAAAGATTTTTTCAATGATGGTTGTCAACTACAAAGAATGGGCATATCATCTACACTTTATCGGTAGAATGACCATCAGAATTCCCATGAGTCAATCTCCATTCGCTCTTGTATATTGGGCGGAAGTAGTACTCTCGTAGAGATATCTCTGAGAGTGGCTCTTGAAGCCAAATTATCAGAAGAGGAATAAGCAAGAGCAAAGTGTGAGGAATTGAATCTCATCGACATGAAATGTTTGGCAACACTACCAACAATTCATGGCAAGGGCTTACAACCAAAAAGTCAAATGGTAGAATCAACCTGTGAAGATTGGTGATCTAGTACTAAAACAAGCTCGCAAGACGCACTCTAACACTCGAGGAAAATTCTAGATAATCTGGGAAGGCCTATATATGGTAAAGGAGACTCTTAGTAAAAGGGCATTCAAATTTTGGACATAGATGAGAATGAGTTTCTAAACTTGATCAATCGAGACTAGTTGAAATGCTACTTTGTATAAAAATAAAAAATATAATTAAAAAAGAGAATAAAGTCTACCAAGAGCCACTAAGGGATTTTAGGCAAAAAAGAGATAAAGAAAGAGAGTAGTATTTGGTAAAATCCTCCTCGAGAACCTTTGACGACAATGAATGGTAATTTTTGGAATAAATAACATTAACTTTTATGCTTAAATCATGGTTTCTTTTGATACAAACTTGTTATTAATGAAATGTTATAGGTGTGCGTTAAATGGATATGTGAAATTATTTGATGAGAACATACATTCATGAATATAGTTTACTTTATTGAACATAAATGCATTTCAGATTAGGAAACATACAGGCAAGAAAAAAAGAAAGATATGGCATGGGCCTTTATTCTCACACAATAGATGCTAGTTAATAACAACAATAATATGAAACCTAATGACTAGTTAGGAAACAATAGAGGGAAGAAGTCTCATCCATCTTGTCATGAAATGTGACAAGTGTGCTAATCCTCACAAACTATGTGCGATAAGTTATGTCTAGACAAATTTTAGCCTTAATAATATGAGTGTTGCCACTCCACCTCTCCTCATGCCTATGAATCCAGCAATGTGTGAGCTTGAAATTAGAAAAAAACACATAGAGACTCATGAAAGCATTGTGGATAACCATACCATCTACACAAGAAACCTGGAAATTAAGTGCATGACCATGATCCTGAGAAAGATTTAGAAAAATATCACCAAGGTATCTTAGAAGCTATAGAGCCTAAATTCCTCATACCCCTAAGTAAGATTAGATTTCTCTCTTCATCGCAAACACAATGAGACCAAGAAGCCTAGTTTTCACGACATGGCCAATGTGCACAACTGCGACCAAATGCTACATAAGAGAGAATGTGAACTTGTAGATCACAAGGACTAGTCTTTGATGGGGTTCAAAGTTTCCAAATTAAGAAATATTCATGTCGCTACTATCTTCACTATTAAACCTGCTCCAGTCATCAACACCTCTATTGTCGTGGTTGTCGCTCCTTTAACTGTCACCCTCACTGCCCTTGTTGATGGCATCTTAATGGTTACTACTCCTATCGTTGTTTCTCTTCATGGTGACCCCTCATGCAAGATCACTGCTCATACTCTGGTCATCTATACCTTTGCTACTCCTTTTGCAACTACAACTGCTATCACTAAGGAAGATCCTCTATTTGTTGTGGAAGAAGAAATTATAATGATGTAAATTTTTATTTTGGTGAACTGTATTTGTAAAACCTTTATTGTAATGAAAATAACTAAACTATGCTTACTTGTTTGATGTTTTTCCTAATGGCGCCATGCATTCATATCAATCTACACATAACACTTTTAGCATACATGATATATTTTTGCATGAAATTAACTTGGATAAAAATGAATCGTATAAAATAGTAATTATGTCCAATAATTTGAACTATGGTGGAAAAAGAGAGATTGAAAATGTGCTTCAACATCATGTGAGTCTATTTGCCTGGTTGTTTGAAGACATGTCAAGAGTAGAAAGAGAAATTGTAGAGCACAAAATTTTGACTAATTTGAAGTTAAGGCCAATGAAGTAAAAAAAATTATGTCAACTGTGTGTGGAAAGGGCTTATAAGGTTAAGGCATAAGTAGCAAAGCAACTCAAAGCCAAGTTCCTTAAGGTTGTTGACTAACAAACATGGTTAGCTAATATCATCCTTGTAGCTAAAAGGATGGAAGGTTAGGGTTTTTGTTGATATCATGGACCTCAACAAAGCATCACGAAGAATGACTTTCGATTACCACACATTGATTTGTTAATAGACACTGCAACCAGGACCACAATGTATTCCTTCATGGATGGATTTTTAGGCTATAACCAGAATCTCATGGACATTGTTGATAAGGTGAAAATGGCATTCATCACTGAATGGGGAGTGTACTGCTACAAGGTCATGCCATTTGGGTTGAAAAAATCTAGCACGACTTACCATCGGGATGTGACGACTTTGCTTCATGACATGATCCATAAGGAAGTAAGGGTCTATGTTGATGATATCTTGGTCAAATCTACAACTAGAGAGCACCTAAAGTCGTTATACTATTTCCTCTCAAGGAGAGAGAAGTATAACTTGTAACTCGATATGAAGAAGTGTGTTTTTAGTGTAGCATTTGGCAAACTACTAGGCACATAATGAGCCAAATGAGAATAGATATGGATCTTGATAACATAAAAGCTATCCATAAATACAGAAAAGGAAGTGACTCTAGGGTCACTTTAATACATCAATCATTTCATATCTCGATTAACTACCCTTTATGAGCCAATATTCAAGTTGTTGAAGAAAAAATAGTCAATAGTCTAGAATGATGAGTACAAACTAACCTTTGATAGGTTCCAGACATATTTGATCAATCTACCAGTCTTTAAGCCTCACATCCTTTAGTTTGCTATTGAAGAATTTTTAGTAGGGGTAATGGTTGTTCAAGAGTAGGATGATACACATGAGATTGCACTATATTACTTGAGTAAGAATCTTGTGGAATATGAAAGGTGATACACAATGGTTGAGAAGTAACTATCATAAGGGTTTTTGCCTTAGTCATTTGGCAAGTTTTCGAAGATTGGGACATCAAAGAATAATCTCTTTGCTAGTGTGAGCACGAGATTGATCCCTCTTGCAAAACGATGATTAAAGCTTATTGTTTAAATACTTGCTCTCCAAACTTTTGCAGGACCATAATCGACGCTAAGATGCATTAAAAGAGGTTATCTTGACCTTTTTAATCCTCCTCGCATGTTAAAATAATTATTTTGATGTATAAATAATTTTATTATATAGGTTTAATTCTTCTTTTCCTTTGTTAAGAATAAAATAAGTGTTTTGGATAACCTTATTTTATTCAATTAGAATAAATAAAGAATACATAAATAATATTAAATGTTAAAGTTTATATGTCAGAAAAATTAAAAATGCCTAAAAATGTCAAAAAACGGTTAGCTTTGTTATTCGAGAAAACCGGGACCTCAGGGGGATCTCCCAAGACTCGGTGCCCCTATTGTCAATCTAGTGCTCCTACATCTAAATCAGTGCCTGTCTAACCAGATTGATGAGGGTCATCATGCTAGGATGCTACCGGTTTAGTTAGAGGGGCACTTGGTTTTTTACCAGGATTCCCCTTTTTTACTGTTTTCTATGTGTCCTTTCCTTTTTACCCTCACTTTTTAGCCGACTCAAAGGGCTATCAAATGGTTCAAGCTTTAAGGAGAGAAGGGAGACACATTATTTCAACCACTTTTTGTGTTAGAGTGACAAAGTAGATAAAAAAAATACAAAAACTTGGTTATAATCTTTGGAAAAAGGGGGAAAAATTCAACTTCCTTTGACTTTTCTTCCATTTTCTTGAACTTTTCGTGGTTTGGCTCATGAGAATTTGGGTAGATTCTTCAAATACTTCCTTTAGAACCTAAAATCACTAAAAAACTCCATCTCGAGCATTTTCTTCTTTTTTTGGTGTTCTTCAACAAAAACTCAATAAATTAACAAAAAAAACGCTTGAAGGACTCTTTTATTGGTGATTATGTCTCCAAAATAATTTAATTTGCATCAGAGGGGTAGGCTTCTTAGTTTTTGTAGACTTATAAGCTTGTTTGTATGTTTAATTTATGTTTTTTAGGTGAAAAATGGATTATTAACTTGGTGCCCCTCTAGTTGGACCGTTGACCCTCTAACTAGACCGAAGCCCCTCTAGTTGAACTGATGCCCCTCTAGTTAACTATAAGGGCACAATCCAACTACAAAGGCATCAGTTCTCTTACATGGGCACTGCTCCAAATTGATTTGCCTCAATTTAAATGTCCATTTTTCACCCATCTTATGCATTAGAAATGGAAAATTCTAAGAAAAGGTCGTAGATCCCCAAGGCCTTAGTATTCCGATTGGCACCCTTGTTAGCAACTAAACACAACTTGGGGAGCTAGATTGTCACTGCTCTAGGTGGTGGCTTACTAGGTTGCCGCTAGTTAGACCAAGAGGGGCACCTCTCTAGTTTTCTAGCCATGGAAGTCCTTTGTTGTTTTTTCGCTCCATTTTAGGCATCCCTAATGATAGGACTCAATATTCCTTGATAACCGACCACACTATATGCCATATAACATTTCTAAATAATTAAAATGAGCAAGATTGGGTCCAAAATAAATTGTTTTTAAAAGAAAATTAGCTTGGAAACTAGAATTTCCACTTTTAAAAACTAATTGAGTGCAACTCTTGTAACTATCACCCTAATCTAACTTTTTGCATGGTTAATTGAGTCTTATATGGCATTGCTAACCCTACTTGTGATGTGCCATATAAATTGTGCTAACCCCTTTTGGATGTAGGTCAGATGTATGTTAGGATTTTATTCCTTTGGGGTATTATTTTGTAAAAATAAATGTAATTGTAGATAAAAATTATATTTAGGACCATTTGCATGGCCCAAAAATGTATTATTTAATCCCTGCCATCCTAGGTTAGAAGCCTTTCATTTTTATTATTTGCATTTTATTTTCTCTACTTGTTTACTTACCGCATTTAATTATTTTTTGCTTTTTCACTTGTGAATGCTTTAAATCACCAAAAATAAGTCGAAAATGACAAGAAAAATAATTGAAATACTTAAAAGGTTGTGGTTTGCATGTAATTATAAATTAGTAGGTAACTCATCCAGATCCAAATCTCTGTACCATGATGTGGTTTAGGCTTAACTGATCTAGGCTATATAGAATTTCCTAGAAAAGCTGATCCGGGTGGTGACTTTATAACATAGGCTAGAGGTTTAGGCCTCAAGCCTTTCCAAAACTATATTTTCTCTTTCATGTAAAACCCCCACACCCATCTCATGGGGCCAATGCCTAGCGATGATTGTGCGAGTGGAATGTCATCCCCTCACAGTGGCGACTCTATTGGGGATTCGTTTTTTTAAACATAAAGTTTAAAAGACTTTGATGAGTATTAAGAAGTTGTTAAATGATTAATCTGCCTTTAAAATATTTTGTCAAAGCATATTAATTAAATCAATTAGCCTTAAGATTATGGTGCCAAATTTTTGTTAGACATGATGTAGGCTTTAGAGGCAATTAAGATGATCTATCTTAATTAGTTATAATGTGCAAACAGTTTCAAATTATTATTATTAATAATAAAGATATCTATGTTGTTTATCAGTGTTTGTTTAATTTATGTATCTCGCTGGTATTATATACATGTGGTATTGTATATGCACATTGATTAGATAAAGTCTATGACTACTTCATAGCATAAAAGTGCAAGGACAAAGTGGGAGCTTTGTGATGTGAGAACTGCATTTACGTGTTACTATGAATAGTCTAAACATCCTTGGTCATAGTTTCATTGAGACTGGATATCAATGAAGTGGACAGACTAGCATGTGTAGGCTTACACCTTGGATTAGATCCAAGAAGCCAATCTCACGAGCTGAAGTTGGTATCTTGAGTTAACACATGAATGTATTTGGGTAATACATTAGAGATCGCTATAAGACAGACACTCGGAAATAACTATATCCATGTGTTGGTGTCATGTCTTATTGCAGAACTAGTACAAGTATTCTTAGACCGGAGATACTGGTTACCTTGTGCAGGAATTGCTATACATTGGGTCATACTTATTCTTACCTTAGAGATCAGGATGACACGGGTGATTAAGGGTATAATGATGATCACATGTAGATAAGCTGAGTAGTCAAGATGGGATCCATCGCTCTTGATATAGTTATATAGTACGAGATGTACCTTAGGGCCCCGTATTGAAGTAACACACTCATAAAACTCTAATAATAGTATAAGATTGATAGAACAGGCTTATAGTCAATCTTAATAGATAATGGCCGAGTGGTGTTCTTCATGAACAAGTGTAATTCCAGGATAGCTACGGCTATTATAAGAACTGAAACTTAATCTGAGCTCAATAAACTGGATAGTACTTAACATGATGGAAGGAGTGTATTGTATTGGTTACTACTGCAAAACCATATCAAGTCACAAGCACGTTATTTTCCAAGTTTTGGGGGATCAAATGCCTTTGCTAGAAAGCCCATCTGATCGCCTAGAGCTATCGGGTTCCATATCGGTTTGGAACATTAAACCTAAAAGTTCCCAGATGGGGAAGCCAAATTTAGGTTAACCTCTAGCAGCTCAATACTTTGGGATCCTATGAGGTCACACACTTTGGATCTTTATCGGACTAACTAAAGAACCTATAAACTAGGCCTATACCGAGAATATCTATTTGTTGAATTCATTGGAAGAATTATTAATTGGTTAGACTGAATTAATAATTAAACAGAATAAAGAGAAAATAGGGAAAAATGCATGGAGCGGAGCAAGGGAATTTTTCCTGTTGCGAGTGGGCCCCAAGAAAACTCGGGATGTTCAGAGTGGGGCTTGCGTGGTTGACCTACGAGTTGAAAAGCTCACAGGCCGCTAGCGCACGGGGACAGCCAGTGCTGCCCAAGGCAGCGCTTATACAGGCCTGTCATGCAAGCCCGCTAGCCTGGGTGTGCCAGAAGTTCCGTAAGCCTAGCTTGAGGTGTAAGGCAAGCTCGTTAGGGCTTACCTTGTGGCTTAGAGCCACGGGTTGGCCCACGGGTCTTAATAACCCGCACGGCCAACGTAGATGTTTGATTCGAATATTCCCATCCCACATAGTGTTTTAGGGGGAGTTTAACACTCCCTTTTTCCCTATATATAGGCCTCAAATTCCTCTTTATTCAACACTTCATCCCAGCTTTTCTCTCTAAGTTTGACATCTCTTTCTTCATTCGTTGTGTGAGATCCTTCACAAGTTTCTCCAAAGAATGAAGAATTCTTTTGAAGGCTCTTTATAATTAAAGTGAGCCTTCTCAGTTTTATTTTTAGGTTGTTTTTCAAGCGATCTAGAAGCTACTGTCTACTAATGGGTTCTACCTCAACAAGGTTTTGGTCGATGAAGATCTTTGTGGATCAATCATAGAGGCCATCCTAGTTTGGAGGCTCGTTCTAACGAAGTTCTTCCGAATTGCTCTCAGGGAGCAATGCAACCAAAGAAAGAGAAAACATGCATCAACTGGTAATGTTCTAAACTTAGATGCTAAGTTTCTTTTATAAGATTTATAAACCTAAAAGCATCTATGGAACATTTTAACTTAGATTATATCAATCATAGCATGCTTAGGAGATCCTTAGTTTAATTTTATGTTTTAAAATTTCGCCTTACGACGTTTGTATGTTCAATTACTCTCTTTATTAACCAGCAGGGGGATAATTTGCCTTTGCTAGAAAGCCCATTTCATCATCTAGAGTTTCGGGTTCTATATTGGTTTGGAACGCTAAGCCTAAAGGTTCACAGATGGGAAGCCAAGTTCACGTTAACCTCTAGCGGCTCTATACTTTGGGATCCTATGAGTTCACACACTTTGGGTCTTTACCAGATTAAGTGAAGAGCTTATAGATTGGGTCTATACCGAGAATAAAAGAGGAAATGGTCGAACTCAAATTGGATGTATTTTGGTTGGACCAAAATATCTGAAAGAGAGAGGGGAATAACCAAAATAGTGTGCCACACGTTGATTTTGTGAGAAATCTCGAAAGAGTACGCAAGGCAAGCCTGTACGAGCCCTAGATGCGCTCGCCGGCTAGCAAGCACTGCATGGCTGATCACAAGGTTTTGACTATACTAGTTTAGATAGGCTTATATTCGGTAACGGTGCCAAAAACCTTGTTCCCCACTTTTCTACTGATAAGATAAAAGTTCAAAATAAGAACAGGTGTTGTCAATACAACTTATCAAATAGAAATATGATGACTACTACAAGTGTACAACTATGATGTAGTTTTAAAAGATATCAATCCCACAGGGAAGGAATTTGGTTCTAAAAACCAACTAGAGTTACGGAACAAATGAAATAAGATAATACGTTATTGGAGGGTTTGGATGATAGGCTGATGAATAGACAGATGCATGAACAAATTGGAGAAGATATAAATTATATAGATATTTCATAAGAACAAGTATAGTACAGAAAAACATGAAAAATCATCAAGAAGATTTCATACACTAGATAGCTTCAACAAACACGGTTCTAGACACCCAAATATTCAATAATTCACCGCAGAGCAACACATGAAATGACTTTTCTAGATCTAGAGTAAATGAATTATGACACTTATATGAACCTGGATAACAATATTACTATACTTAGTATGGGTCGCTCTCAAATAGCCATATTTAGCAAGTTACCACTCCAAAAATGTTGGCTTACTAAACATTGTTATAATCCTAGATCCACTGAGTATACACAATCTTATTAACCTCGAAATCATTATTAAAGTTAACTCGAAAGAATATAACTTAATTAATATAAGAGACGCAAGATGAAATACTCATTATGACACATAGACATATCATAAACTTCGAAATAGAAAGTATAAGTAGAAAACAAAGTGAAGTTGTAAGGTATGCAAGTGAAAGCTAAAGTTGATCAAACCGTATCCACTCTTTAATGGGAGTTGTCAATTCTCGTAATTCCTACGTCTACTTTGAATTCGGTCTCAACTCGTACATACAACAGTCACTTGAATAAGTGGAGAAATCTAGTGATCAAAATAAGAATCGAATCACTTATACATTTTTCTCGCTAAGACTTTGAACTAGTGAAATCTATACAATTTTCATTTTCTGATGTGTATCATATGCCCTCCATATTTTCATTCTACCATTTGCCACACCATGCATGAAATTGGTATGATTTGAACCCTATTTATAGAGTACGAAGGGTTGCGTCTATCTAAATGAAGAGTCGTGTCCATTGGCAAAGGGTTGCATCACTTCAATATGATTGGATGCAAAGTTTCATCCTCATCTACAATGGAAAGGAACCTGTTTAATGATTGGTCTACTTCCAAGAGGTGTCTTTTCATCTGGTAGTTGATGGCGGTTGATCATTCTTATCTTATGGTTGATATTTAAGAAGAGATAACCAATAACTGTCACAAGTCGTGACTATGAATCACATGTTACAATCTTGACTAATGGTTGACAACTTCCTGTTTATGAAGTGTGACAAGTTGCGACTGTGAATGGGTTTCATGACCTTGAACAATGCTTTTCTTCATAATTCTTCTTACAACTTTACGGATCTTTGACAGCTTCGATCCTAAGTAATTTCCTAATTTTCCACCCATCTTTTTGCACCTTTTTCACTATTTGTACATAGAATTCCATCTTTGATCATTTCACTCCCAAGATTCATCTAGTTTCTACATTTACATAAAAAACAACTACATACCACGTGAAATCTTTTATATCAAGTATAAAATGACTCTAAACCATATCATTTTATAATTGAAAATATCATGATAATAAGTGTAATTATACACTTATCTCACCCCCACACTTAACTTTTGCCTTGTCCTCAAGGTAAACACAACATAAGTGTATAAAATAGTATTCAAGTTCATACCTCCATTTGGTGAAAGACTATCGTAGTGAGTACCACATTCCCACTTTGAATAAAGTTCAAGTAAAAGTTTGAAATTTCCCACAAATGAGTAATGTGCAATTTATATAGTTCAGTTGCATACCTTTGCTCTTAATGGAGGGTTAACCGAATCACATCTTCATATAAGTGTTATATGCTTACTTGAATATTTCCTTCTCTCAAGTATAGTATAAAGTATAATGGACAAAATGAGCAAACTTTGGAAAGTTTGATCTCAAGGCATTTTTAGGTAACCTAGGATGCTAAAACACTCTTAGTGGTAGCATTTTATGCTCCATACCACTCTCCCCTTTTTTTAGTGGTTATGTTTTATGCTCCATACCACTTTCTCTCATTTTTTTCTTTTAACCATATATTTTTGAAGTGCAGATTTGTACTTTGCACCAATTTTTCATACTATGCTACTTTTTTCTTTTTTTCACTCATTGAATGGTTGCAGTTTCTGCTCTGTACCATTCCTCACCTTTTGCATAACTCATTGGTTATCCTCTCTTTCTTTTGATTTTTTCTCTCAATACCCTCATCCTTTATTGATCACTTCAAAGTATTATGGCTATAGTTTCCCAATACTTTAAATACACCTAATACTTATATGATGTATTCGAGAATAACATATAAAACTCATAGTAAGAACTCTACTAGATATTACTCCACTATTAACTTATCGGTAGCATTAAACTAAAACTATATAACTTATACTAATTCATGTTGCATTGAAATATATATCGAAACTTACTTGGAATGTTGCTTTCGAATGTTACTCACAACTCATCCTTGCCAAATGCTATATGTTGTGCAAAAAAGCTCTCACACTCTCAATTTGTGCTCAAACTCGAAACAAAATTTTTTTGTTCGAGATTCGCACTAACATCAAAACTTGTAATACCTAACACTCACAATAACCTTGGAACATGTGCTAGTATAGCATAGGTATGGATAATGTATAAATAACGCAAAATCAAGAAAATTTTTTGAATTCTTCAACTTTTTTAATGTTATTTAATTGTTTTGGATTTTTGGGACTTTACAAATGCCCCCCCACACTAAACAACACAATGTCCTCATTGTGAAAGACTTAACTAATCTAAAAACTAAAAACTATCAATTAGTCTAAAAATTTGAAAAAGAAAAGTAAATAAAGAAAAGAAAAGAGTAAACCTGTCTATTGAGAATGTGAATCCGGAGGACTAGGAGTAAATTGACAATTTTTTTTCTAAAGAAAGATAGTAATTTTCGAAGCATCAATTTATTACTCTTCTTTAGAATCTTCATGTCTTTTTTCATTACTCCAAGCTCCATTTGGCAATGGTCTAATTTTTGTTGCATACTCACCTTCCAATCTTCCGGAGCTTCATCTTCTTCTTCTTCATCTTCTTCTTCGATCATTGGAGCCTTTCCAGGACAACATCTAGCAGTTGGATTACATGGGCCAACAGAAGAATCTTCATGACTCGATATTAGCTTCTTGGTGTGGTTGGAGTAGGAGTAGAAAGAATAGACACCATCGTTCACTTGAAGAAGTCCAGTATTCTTCAAATAATTCCCATCCATATAACAAAAATACTCACCTGGTTGATGAACATAGGGGAGTTCATTTCCTGCACCCAAGATGATTGTGATGATAATTTCGACCACCCCAATCTTGTTCCTCATGCTCGTTGAATTCTTCTTCGTCATATCCCAAATTATATCCATGAACTTTGCTTTTTGTTTCATCATTGCGCAAGAAAGAACAAACAAATCTCTCTTTTGGACTTTGGTGTTCTCTACTTGACAAAATACCAAAGTGGAAAGGTATTTGTGGAGTAGAAGAATCCACTCATCCTTAATAAGTTTATTTGGAGAATTTTTGGGGTTGAAGGTTCGCTTGCCCATTAAATCTTCCCAAACCCGATTTGCTTGAAAAGAATCCATCATGCTCGATGAATTTTCAATTTTGAACCCAAACCAAGAACTCATCATCTCCCTTGTGACGGTGTAATATCTACATTGGTTGCAAAATTGAATCGCCCTCTTCTTCTTATCTTCAAAATAGAATGTCACTAAACATTCCAAAATCCAATCCTAATTTTATAGAAATCGCATTCCCACAAAAGTGCTTAAACCAAGATCAGCAAGATACATCCCCATTTGCTCATGGAGGCCCATTGTCTCCAAGAAAACCATATCAAGAAAAATCATACCGTTGATTTCCAATTTATTCAAAACCTGGAATCTTTTCCCTTCTTCACGTGAATGAATCGGAAAAGAACAACCGTAATCTTGTTGATAATTCGGGATTTTTCTTTTATTTAATGCTACTTTAACACAAGGTATATTGGTTTTTTCGAAGTAAATGTTTGAAAAAGGTTTTGAATGTAGAAGAATAGAGATGAAAGAATCAGAACTTTTGTAAACTTTGTAGAAGGTTTTGGTGGTTATGGATTCAATCTAGACCTTTATATAGAGTTCTAATAGGTCATTGATTGGTCTAAATACTCAATATAGCCATTTTTCCTTCAAACTAGCCGTTAATGGTAGTTTCTGCCATATGTCGCGTGTTAAATCATGATCTGTAATGGTGATATTCTTCCCATCTCACGATCGTGAAGGCCTGTCACGATCGTGACTTTCTTCATAATAGGAACAGAAGGTTTTACTACACAATGTCGCGGGCGCGATCTGTAGTCACGGTGATGACTTTCTTCAATTCCTCTATTTCTTCAATTTTTTTAGACTTAGTCCTAGAAAAACTTAGAAAAACAAATATGTTAAATATAAATAATAAATATTTACTATTTTCATGCCTGGAATGATTAGTGGTAAAGATAGTAATTAATCATCAATGTCTTGTTGTTCAAATTTATTTTCGAGATAAGGTTTGCATCTTTGACCATTGGCTCGAAATATTACTCCATTTTCGGCTTTCAATTCCAATGCTCCATTGTTAAATAACTGAATAACTTCATAAGGTCCTTTCCAATGAGATTTGAGTTTTCCAGGGAACAAGCAAAATCTGGAATTATATAATAAAACTCTATCTCCAATCTTAAACTTCTTTTCCCGTAGTTTGGCATCGTGCCATCATTTTATCTTCTCTTTATAGATCTTTGCATTTTCATATGAAGATAAACGTAGTTCTTCTAATGCATTTAAATCCAACTTTCTTCTTTCACAAGCATTGTGTAAATCCATATTCAAATTCTTCAAAGCCCATAAAGCCTTATGCTCTAAATCTACTGGTAAATGACAAGCCTTTCCATAAACCAACTTATAGGGTGTCGTACCAATAGGTGTCTTAAAAGCTGTTCTGTAAGCCCATAATGCATCATTTAACTTAGTTGACCAATCCTTCCTAGAATTCAAGACAATCTTTTCAAGACTCCACTTAATTTCTCGATTAGAAATTTCTACTTTACCACTAGTCTAAGGGTGATATGGGGTAGCAACCTTATGATGTACTCCATACTTATGCATCAAGCTTTCAAAAGTCTTATTGATGAAATGTGAACCTCCATCACTAATTATGGTCCTAGGAACTTCAAATCTACTAAATAGTTGCTTAAGAAACTTAGCAACTACTCTAGCATCATTCTTACCATATGCACTAGCTTCAACCCATTTTGAAACATAATCAACTGCAACCAAAATGTAATTATTACCATAAGAGTTAGGAAATGGTCCCATGAAATCTATACCCCAAACATGAAAAAGCTCTACTTCTATGATGTTTTTCAATGGCATCTCATCTCTTCCACTTATGTTTTCGGTTCTCTAACAATTATCACAATTTTGAACAAAATCTCTAGCATCCTTGAACAATGTTGGCCAATAAACCCACTCTCTAGAACTTTAGCAGCGGTTTTTGTTGGTCTTAAATGTCCTCCATATATGCTATGATGGAAATGACTTAAAACTGAAGAAAAGTTAGTATCATCTATACATTTGCGAATAATACCGTCGACACATACCTAAAACAAATACAGGTCATCCCACATAAATGATCTAATATCCTTTAGAAATTTCTTCTTACCATTAGAATCTAAATCAGAGGGTAAAGTATGCGTAGCTAAATAATTTGCAAAGTTGGCATACCATGGACTAACAGTATGTCTAATAGACATAAGATTTTCATCTTGAAAAAGTTCATTAATATCACCAATTTCACCTATAGGTCCTTTATCATCTTCTAAATGAGATAAGTGATCAGCTATGGTATTCTCACTTCCATTTTTCCCTTATTTCTAAGTCAAATTCTTGTAAAAGAAGGATCCACCTAATTAATCTAGCTTTTGCATCTTTCTTAGCAAACAAATATCTCAAAGCAGCATGATCCGTATAAACTATTACTTTACACCCAATCAAATATGATCTAAATTTGTCACATGCATATACGACCACTAACATCTCTTTTTCAATGGTAGTGTAATTGAATTGTGCAAAAGATAAAGTGTGAATTGCATAATAAATTGCATACAAATTCTTTTCATACCTTTGAACTAATACACAACCAACATCAACATCACTACCATTACACATCAATTAAAATGGTACAGACTAATTTGGTTTAATAATTATGGGTGCCGAAACTAATGCTCATTTTAAAGTGTTGAAGGCTTTTAAACAGTCATTAGAGAAATTGAACTTCACATCTTTAACTAATAATTTAGTTAAAGGCTTAGCTATAACCGAAAATCCTTAATAAACCTTCTGTAAAATCTAGCATGGCCTAAAAATGATCTTATTCCCTTAACATTTATGGGAGGAGGTAATTTCTCAATGATCTCGGTTTTTTGTATATCTACATGAATTCCTTTCTCATCTATCTTATAACCTAAAACTATACCTTCATTAACCATAAAATGACATTTCTCCCAATTTAATACCAAATTGGTTTCCTCACATCTAGCAAGTACTTTATCAGAATTTTCTAGACATTTCTCAAAAGAATCTCCATAAACAGAGAAATCATCCATGAAAACTTCCATAATATCCTCCACATACTTACTAAAAGTAGCTGAAACACACCTTTGAAAAGTAGCCGAAGCATTACACAACCTAAAAGTCATACTTTTATAAGCAAATTTACCAAATGGACATGCAAAAGTGGTTTTGTCTTGGTCATCTAGCCTAATAAGAATTTCAAAATATCCAGAGAATCAATCAAGAAATTAGAAAAATCCATGACCTGATATCCTTTCTAACATTTGATATATAAATGGTAAAGGGAAATGGTCTTTCCTAGTGGCTGCATTTAATTTTTTGTAATCTATGCAAACTCTCCATCCAGTTGTTGTCCTAGTAGGAACTAAGTTAACCTTTTCATTTTGAACTACAGTAATATCTCCCTTTTTCGAAACACATTGAACATGACTGACCCATTAACTATTTGAAATTGGATAGATAATTACTACATCTAGCAACTTAATAATCTCCTTTTTAACAACATCCTTCATGTGAGGATTTAATCTTCTTTTCCTTTCTATCTTAGGTTTACTATCATTTCCCAAATTAATAGAATGCATCACTATATTAGGGCTAATTCCTCTAATATCAGAAATTTGCCAACCAATACTCCTTATTCTACCCTTTATTATCTCTAATAATGCTTCTTCTTTCAAATCAGATAACTTACTAGAAATGATAATGGGTAAGGTATTGTTGCTTCCTAAAAATGCATACTTCAAATGACTAGGCAATTACTTCAATTTTACTAAGGGTGGTTTATCTATAGAAAGGTGGTATAGGATCATCTTCTTTAACTAATTTTTCAATTTCAAAGGAATATTCTAAATTTTCAAGGGATTCAGATGTTGACTCTTCGTGAGATGTAACTTGACAAATTTCATCTACGCCTGTATCAATTAAGTTATCAATCATGTAATCACCACAAAACTTATCCTAATGCATGTTAGTAAACATTTAAAACACAAAATGTAATAAAATAACAAATAGATATATATAAATAAAATTTAAGCAAAATAAAAACGTGTCGTAGTCTCCAAATTTTTTATCTCTAAAAATGCCCTTACCTTCCCCGGTAACGATGCCAAAAAATTGATAGCAAGGTTTTGACTATACTAGTTTAGATAGGCTTATATCCGATAACGGTGCCAAAAACCTTATTCCCCACTTTTCTACTGATAAGATAAAAGTTCAAAATACGAACAAGTGTTGTCAATACTGCTTATCAAATAGAAAATGATGACCACAGTATACGGTTATGATTTAATTTTAAAAGATATTGATCACAGGGAAGAAATTCGGTTCTAAAGACCAACTAGAGTTACGGAACAAAAGAAATAAGATAATTTGTTATTGGAGGATTTGGATGGTTTGGATGATAGACTGATGAATAGACAGATGCATGAATAGATTAGAGAAGATGTAAATTATACAAATATTTCCTAAGAATAAGTATAGTAGAGAAAAACATGCAAAATCATGAAGAAGATTTCATACACTAGATAACCTCAACAAACACGGTTCTAGAAGACCAAATATTCAATAATTCACCATAGAGCAGCATATGATTTGACTTTTCTAGATCTAGGATAAACGAATTATCACACTTATACGAACCTGGATAACAATATTACTATGATTAGTACGGGTTGCTCTCACATAGCCATATTTAGCAAGTTACCACTCCAAAAATGTTGGCTTACTAAGCAGCATTATAATCATAGATCCACTGATTATATATAGTCTTGTTAACCCTGAAATAACTTAGTTAACTCAAAAGCATATAACTTAATTAATATAAGAGACACAAGACGAAATACTCATTATGACACATAAACATATCATAAACTTTGAAATAGAAAGTATAAGTAGAAAACAAAGTAAAGCTGTAAGGTATGCAAGTGAAAGATAAAGTTGATCAAATTGTATCCATTCTTTAATGGGAGTCGTCAATTCCCACAATTCCTGCAACTACTTTGAATTCGGTCTCGACTTGTACAGAACCTCCGCTAGGATGCTATTCTTTGTGAATATCAAAAAAATGAATGTGGAAGAATAGAAACTTTTATTGATATGTGCTTTGCAATTACACTCATACAACAATCGCTCGAATAAGTGGAGAAATCTAGTGATCGAAATAAGAATCGAATCACTTATACATTTTTCTCGCTAAGACTTTGAACTAGTGAAATCTATACAATTTTCACTTTCTAATGTATATCATATGCCCTCTATATTTTCACTCTACCATCTGCCACACCATGCACAAAATTGGTGTGATTTGAACCCTATTTATAGAGTGCGAAGGGTTGCGTCTATCCAAATGAAGAGTCTTGTCCAGTTGCGAAAGGGTTGCATCTCTTCAATATGATTAGATGCAAAGTTTCATCCTCACCTACAATGGAAAGGGACCTTTTCATGATTGGTCTACTTCCAAGAGGTGTCTTTTTATCTGGTAGTTCATGGCGGTTGATCGTTCTTATCCGATGGTTGGTAGTTGAGAAGATATAACCAATAACCATCACAAGTCGTGATCACAAATCACATATCATGATTATCACTAATGGTTGATAACTTTCTGTTTATGAAGTGTGACAAGTCACGACCGCGAATGGGTGTCACGATCGTGAACACTGCTTTTCTTAATAATTCTTCTTACAACTTTACCGATCTTTGACGGCTTCGATCCTAAGCCATTTCCTTAAGTTCCACGCATCTTTTTTTACCATTTTCACTCTTTTTACAGAGAATTCTATCTTTGATCATTTCACTCCCAAGATTCACCTAGTTTTTGCATTTGCATAAAAAACAACTACATACCATGTGAAATATTTTATATGAAGTATAAAATGACTCTAAACCATATCATTTTATGATTGAAATATCATGATAATAAGTGTAATTATACACTTATTAATGGCTACGCTTGCAAGAAAGCCTGCAAGCTAGGCTTGCAAGTGCTTGTAGAGGTCCACGAGGCTTGTCTCGAGCGGGCTTGTGCGAAAATCTCTGAAGCCCAGGTTGCTGCATGCTTGCGAGATTCTCATGAAGCTTGCACCATACAAGGCAAACCCATGTGAGTGGCTTACGTGCATAGCAGGCTACATTGTGAGATTCTCGCATGGCAGCCTATGCGAGCTTGCAAGCTCGCATGGGATTGGTGTAAAAAACCAATCCCACATTGATTAGGAGGAACATTTTTGCTTCCCCTTTAGGTTATAAATAGCCTCCTTCCCCCCTCTTTCAATGATGTGATAACTAGATTAAGGTTTTGCTCAAACTTAGTCTAGGTAATTATCATATAAATTAACAATGTTTTATTACACGTGTAAATGCTTTAATTAAGGGTTGTCCTGTACTTCATTCAATTAAAGAATGAAATATTTAAATCATAGTTATTTTGCAAGGATTGGACGTGGCTGCTCATTCACTTTAAGGGGACCTCTCCTACCTAGAAATCTCCATCAGTATTAGGTTTAAGTGAACCTAAGGGACTTTTATGACTTAGTTGATTTCTAGTATCAGAATTGCATTCCGCATATGGTTTTACAAACATGGTTTAAGTTGTTAAATTAAAATTTATAGATATAGGTGCAAGAACCTAAACATGGATCTTGTTTGTTTTGCATGCTATGTGGAATCTTAGCATAATGGAATGATTATGATATATTGAATGTTCCCTTAGATAAATAATTCCAAATAGTCTAGAATTATTATTAGCATAATCATATCCATCGTATAAGACCTAAACTAGGGTAAGACCAGCGGCACCAATATAATTGCTACAATAATATCAAGACGGTAGATTTGTCTTCCCTTCATAAGTCATGATACAAACCTTATTAACGGATGTAAGGACATGTACAACATGCTTTCCCTTAACATGTTTTTGGTCATGAGACTAGATGAGATTAATGCCTTAACAAAAATGGGTTAGTTGTCCATATCATTAGAGCTAATGCTAGATCGAAGACACATTTGGCGAGTCCTCAAGAAAGAGAACTCAAATTGCTTAACAATTACATGGTATGGAAATGGATGGGTTCCAACTATGGTTGTCTTGTTATTGCTTGACCTGCTATTACAGGGGCCATGGATTCTACCTACTAAGGAAATTAGTTGGACCAAATTTCCTGAATTTAAATAAAAGGGGCTATTTGAATGTCGAGAAAATCGTATGAATTATGTATTTAATTAAGGACCTTATATTAATTACATGTACATATACTAATGTTTAAACAATTTCTCACTTTTATACTAGGTTGAATATAATCACTAACGAAAATAATCGCATTGATATCGGTCCTCTTGTTGACATAAAATATGATGTTTACAACTTCAATGAGTTGTTTGAGACTGTTAGAGGAGTTCTTCAGAACTACTACATGGATTATGGTCTGACTGATCCGAGTCCCAAACATCCCGGTAAGAATACTTTGGCATGTGAGATGAATGATTATGAGGAGCATAAGGGAAACTGTGAGTTTAGTGCAAAACTCATGTTAGACCACATGCTTCCAAAGTACGCATGCGTGTACAATAGGTTGGATGTTGTAACCATGATTCTTTGTCTCAAGTGGGTGGAAAATTTAGAAGATTAAGTATTCCATAGTAAGTTATAGGGAGACATCTTAGTAGTAGAGTTGGTTTTAAACATATATGACAACTCAGAGAAATTGAGAGAGTTTGGAGTTGAGTAAAGTGAACAGTCTTTGAGGGAAATGGTATTGAGGGCATTGCCCAATAAATATGATTCCTTTAAGAAGATGCTTAAGGAGTGTTCTCCCAACTGTACCTTAACCTAACTTATGGACTTGCTTGAGATTTATGATATTGAGTTTAGAAATAAATTCAAAGAGCAAATGAATGTTGAAGACCTTAAGTTGAAGAAAATTAAAGCTTTAAATGTTAAGAGAAAGATTATGAAGAAGTTAGAGTTGAAGAGGGAAAATAATTCTCTTGGAACTAGCTCAACGGATGATGAGAGCTGTGGCTCGAATTTCTAGAGGTATGTTCATACTGGAGAGTTTCTCTACAGTTCCCTACTAGTCTACATAGGTATTGGATGCTAGTTGTGGTACTCATATCTACACTTCTGTACAAGGGTTGCGGAATAGTAGAAGGCTTGCAAAGAGGGAAATGGACCTAAGAGTTGGAAATGGAGCATTGGTTGTTGCAATAGCTGTAAGGACACATAGCTTTCATTTGCTTAGTGGCCTAGTTTTAGTTTTGAACAATTGTTGTTATATTCCTAATATCACTAAGAATATTATTTCTTTTTCATGTTAAGCAACAGGGGGATTTGAGATTTTGTTTTCTAATAATAATTGTTAAATTTGACATGATAATGTTCTTTATGCTTGTGGAATATCTGTTGATGGCATTCATGTTATAGATATTAAAACAAAAATTCTAAATATGAACATTATTAAGAAATCAAGATTAGATAATGAGAAATCCTCATACTTATGGCATTGTCACTAGGCCATATAAATGAGACTTGCTTAACTAAGTTACACAAATGTGGTAACTTGGGCCCAATGGAATGGGAATCCTATGGGGCTTGTGAACCTTGCTTTAAGGGAAAGAGAACTAAGAAACCTTTCAAAGGAAAGGGTTAGCGTGCTACTAGTACCTTGGAAATAATACATTTCGATGTATGTGGTGCAATGAGTGTTAAGACACATGAGGGTTTCATCTACTTCATAACCTTCATCGATGATCACTCGTGATATGGTTATCTGTACCTAATGAGGCACAAGTTTGAGAGTTTTGAGAAATTCAAAGAGTTCAGAACCAAAGAAGAGATATAGTTTGGGAAAAGTATCAAGACCCTTCAATCTGATCGAGGCGGTGAATACTTAAGCTAATAGTTTCAGGATTAACTAAGGGATAAGGGTATTTTATCTCCGTTTACACCTCCTTGTACATCTGAACATAATAGACTGTTAGAAAGGAGAAATTGAACCCTTCTTGATGTGGTACAGTCCATGATGAGCCATGAAGAACTCAAAAGATCCTTTTGGGGTTATACACTTGAGAGTGCAGTTTATATTCTAAATAGAGTTCTCTCAAAATCAGCTGATCAAACACCATACAAATTGTGTTATAGTAAGAAACCATCTCTTTCTCACTTGAGAGTTGGGGATGTCCTGCTTATGTAATGAGGAAAAGTTCAAATAAGCTAGGTGCTAAGTCTAATAGGTGTCTATTTATAGGTTACCCTAAGGAGACTATGGGTTATACCTTTTATGATCCCAAGGAACAAAAGGTACTTATTCTAGAAATGCTCGATTCCTATAGAAGGAGCACATACTTGCAAAAGCTAGTGGAAGCAATCATGAGTTAGGCACTCAAGAAGATCAAATAGACAATCAACTAATTGTTCCTACACCTGTTACACAAGAAAGTGTAAGCATGAAATAGCCTATTATAACAACAACATTCAAGTCGGGCTCTAATCGCTCCCGAGCAATACGGTTTTCGCATCACTAATGATAAATATCTCTTCCTTATGGAAGATTATGAGCCCAAAGCTTACAAGGTGGCAATGGAAGGCTCAGAGTCTGACAAATGATTTACAGCCATGAGATCAGAAATTGACTCCATGTATGAAAATCAAGTTTAGAGCTTGATTGATGCTCCAAGTAGGATTAAGCTCATAGGATGCAAGTGGGTTTTCAATAAGAAAACTGACATAGACAGTAATGTAATTACCTATAAAGCAAGGATGGTTGCAAAAGCTTACAGTAAAAAAGAAGGCATTGACTATGATGAAACCTTTTCATCAGTGACTATGCTAAAGTCTATCAGAATACTCCTTACTATAGTCGCTCATTACGATTTGAGATTTAGCAGATGGATGTGAAAACATCATTCCTTTACATGAATTTGGATAGGGATGTGTATATGGCACAACCTGAGGGTTTTACGTCCAAGGACGGGTTGATGGTATGCAAGTTGCAAAAGTCCACTTACGGACTCAAGCAAGCATCAAGGAGTTAGAATATTAGGTTATAATTTGAGAAATTTGTTTTGTGTCAAATGCTAATGAGCCCTATGTATATAAGAAGGCTAGTGGTATTGTGATTGTTTTCCTTGTATTATATGTTGATGACATATTACTGATAGGAAACTATGTTCCTTTTCTTCAAACAGTGAAGTCATGGTTGTCAAAGAATCTCTCAATGAAAGACCTTGGAGAAGCAGCTTTTATATTTGGTATAAAGATTTACCAAGATAGATCCAGAAGGCTGCTAGGTCTTTCACAAAGTAGATACATAGACATGGTTTTGTCAAGATATAAACTTGAGCAGTCAAGAAAGGTTCTTCTCCCAATGTCTCATGGGATTTACCTTTCTAAATCTGAGTGTCCGAGAACATAAGAGGAGAGACTGCACATGAATGGAATTCTCTTTGCCTCAATGATAGGATCCATCATGTATGCTATGGTATGCACTCGGCCTGACATCTCACATACATTGAGCATCACGAGTAGATTTCAATTTGACCCAAGTGAGAAGCACTTGATGGCCGTTAAAACTATCCTTAAGTACTTATGTAGGACTAAGGATATGTTTTTGGTATATGGAGAAGGTGATCTCTTTGTGAAGGGATACAATGACGTGAGTTTTCAGTTAGACAGGGATGATTACAAGTCCAAGTCAGGATATGTGTTTATGTTAAATGGAGGGGTGTTTGTTTAGAAAAGTTCTGAAAATGATACGACTGCCAATTCAACCATTGAATATGAGTATATAGCTTCTTTGGAAGGAGCTAAGAAAGCTGTTTGGTTAAAGGGATTTATTGGTGATTTCGGTGTGGTGTCAAGCATTGTAAATCCAATAGTGGTTTATTACAATAACACTGGGGCTATTGCTCAGGCAAAGGAACCATAGTCTTCGGGTCATACTAATTCATACCTCGGTGATTAGGATGATACATGTGATTACGGGTATAGTGATGATCATATGTTGGTAAGTCGAGTAATCAAGATGGGATCCATGGCTCCTAATATAATGATATAATGGAAGATCTACCTTAAGGCCTCTTATTGAAGAGATACACTAATAAACCTCTTATAAAAGTATAAGATTGATAAAACAGGTTTCTAATCAATCTTGATACATTATGGTAAGTGGTGTTCTTCATGAACAAGTCTAATTCAAGTATAGCTAAGTTTATTACATGAGCTAACACTTAATAAACTAGATGGTACTTAACCTGATGGAAGGAGTGTATTGTATTGGTTACTATTGTTGAATTAGATCAAGTCACAGGCACATGGTCTTCCGAGTATCGGGGAATCATAAGCCTTTTCTAGAAAGTGCATTTGATTGTCTAGAGTTATCGGGTTCCATATCGGTGTAGAAAATTGAGCATAAAGGTTCCCGGATGGGAAGCCAAGTTTTAGTTAACCTCTAGCGGCTCTATATTTTGGGATCCTATGAGGTCACACACTTTGGGTCTTTACCGAACTAAGTAATAACTTATCTACTGGGTCTATACCGAGAATAAAAGAAGAAAAGGTTGAACTCAAATTGGATGTATTTTGGTTGGACAAAAATATCGAAAAGAGCAAGGGAAATAACAGAACCAGTGTGCTGCAAGTGGATCTTGCGAGAAATCTTGAAAGAGTCCGCAAGGTAAGCCTAAATGAGTTCTAAACACACTCGCAGGCTAGCAAGTGCTGCATGGCAGCGCACGTGGGAAAACCTGCAATCAAGCCTCGCAAGCGCTACCAAGTGCTTGGGTAGGCCTGCAAGGCTTGCCATGAGCAAGCTTGCGAGAAAATCTTGCAAGCCCAGGCTACGACGGGCTTGCGAGATTCCTGCAGTGCACAAGGTAAGCTCATGCTAGGGGCTTGCCTTGCATGGTAAGCTGGTCCCCGAGATTCTCGCGGGGTAGCCTGTGTGGGCTTGTAACCCGCGTGAAAATACTAATCCCACATCAGTTAGGAGGAGCATTTTTCCTCCCCCTTTTGGCTATAAATAGCCTCCTTCCCCCCTCTTTCAAAGTACTTCAACTTAGCTTTTCTCTCTGAGTTCGACATCTTTTCTTCGCGAGCTTTTTGCAAGATTCTCCACGAGTTTCTCTAATGCTGCAAGAATTCTTTAAAAGGTTCTCTCTCTTAAACTGAGCCTTTTTAGTTCAAATTTTATGTTTGGTCTTTGAACGGTCTAGCAACTGCTGTCTACCAACGGGTTCTTCCTCAATGGAGGTTTTGGTTGGTGAAGATCAGTGGATCAATCTTATAGGCTATCCTAGATTGGAAGCTAGTGCTAACAGAGTTCTTCAAAATTACTCTAAGGGAATGTCGCACCAAGGGAAAGGCCCGCATTAACTAGCAATGCTCTTAACTTAAATGCTAGGTTTCTTTTAATAAGTTTTATAAACCTGATATCATCTATGGAACATTTCAACTTAGATTATATAAATCATGGCATGCTTAGGAGATCTTTTAGGGTTAATTATAAGTTTTGGAATTCTGTCTTGTAACTTTGCATGTTCAATTACTATCTTGATTAACCAGTAATTTTTAGGGTAAAGCCACAAATGTATCACTTGTGACCCCATGGGGATTGAGGATGCCTAGTGAGTGGATCACTTATTTCCATATCGCATGTACCTCCCTCAGTCACATCTATTTGGGGAGAGGCTTGTAGTGTATCGTAGTGCAACAAGAGCCTTGTACATCAGCTACCCTTGTGAGTGAACTCATATAGCCTCGTCGTAGTAACTTCCCTTAGGGTATACCAAAAAGTCTCAATGTGATTTATGCATGTTCGATCCTTAATGTCCTCATGGTGTTAGGATGATCCAAGCTAGATTTAGAATCAAAACCCTTTATTCCGTGAGAGGCATATGGTTGGAATAATTATTATTGCATGCATGCTACATGCTATGTCTTTAATCACTTTCACCATCCATCTTACATATGCAAATAAATCAACATATCACACATGTACATCACACTAATCACATTTTTTTAGCAGACACTAACTTACACATGCACACTCATTCTTTTTCTTACTTAGTGTTTTAGAACTCTCATAAAGTATCATATCATCATGAATAAACCTAAAGCATCCTGAAATACCCCAGTGGTATTCATTAACCATAAAGATGCTCGAGGTCACATCACCTTGGTGAAGATAGTGGGAACCCACCTACCGCTACTACTCTAGGGATCGTTTCTCCACCTATCTAGTTGTAAGATCCACCAAAGGTCAAGACACATGTAATTAAGAGATATTTAAGGAGATGAAATCTATGAAGACCCTTCGCATGTGTATGATGATTATGAAAATGATGTAAATTTTAACATTTCTAGTATGTATGATGTAAACAACTCTACCTTCAAGGCCTTTTACGAATTAAAAAACTATAACATTGCTTACTTGTTCGAGGTTTTCCAGACGATACTGTGCATTCATGTGAATCCACTCATAATGTCTTTAACATTCACGATGCCTCTTTACATGAAATTAATTTGGGTACAAATGAATCACTTAAAATGGTAAATATATAAAATAATCAAACCCTAATGGAAAGAGAGAGATTGTAAGTATTCTTAGGCATCATATGAGCGCTTTTTACTGGTCGTATGAGGACATGTCGGCATTGACTGGAAGATTGCAAAGAATTTCATCCCAATGATCCAAAGTTTAGGCTAGTGAAGCAGAAACTATGTAGACTACATTAGTAGTGGGCTGAAAAGGTCAAGGCCGAAGTAGCAAAGCATTTGGAAGACAAGTTCCTCGAGATTGTTGAATATACGACATGGCTAGCAAACATTATCCCTATGGATAAGAAGGATGTGAAAGTAAGGGTATGTGTGGATTTCAGAGATATGAAGAAAGCATCGCCATAAACTTCCCACTGCATCATATTGATGTGTTAGTGAGTAGTGCAGCTAGGGTCGCAATGTACTCCTTCGTGGATGAATTTTCAAGCTATAGCCTTATTCTCATTGATATTAATGAAAAGGTCAAAATAGCTTTCATTATAAAATGGGGCTTGCACTACTACAATGTCATGCCATTTTGTTAAAATAACACTAGCACAACTTACAAGCGGGCCATGATGACTTTGCTCCATAATATGATATACAAGGAGGTTAAATTCTATGTTGATGATATGTTGGTCAAGTATGAGACTCAAAAAAAGCACCCAAAAATGTTAGATAGTTTCCTTAAAAGGATAGAGAAGTACATTGCCCAATATTTAGAAATGCATCTTTAGTGTGACATCTAGCAAACTTCTAGGACACATTATGAGCCAAAGGGGAATTGAGATGAATCCATATAAGATAAAGGATATCCGGGACATGCCAACTCCTAGAATAGAAAAGGAACTGAGATTAATTCTAGGGTCTCTTCAGTACATTAATCAACTCATATCTTGATTGACTACCATTGGTGAACCAATTTTCAAATTATTGAGAAAGAAACAACCTATTATCTCGAATTATCAATGTCAATTAGCCTCTGACAGAATCAAGACTTCTTCAATCAATCCTCTGGTCCTTAAATTGTTGACTTTAGGAAAGCCTCTCATCCTTTATCTAGCTATCGAGGAGTGTTCAGTTCGAGGAGTGTTCAGTTGGGGAAATGCTTGTCCAAGAGCAAGATGATAGGCACGATTATGCAACGTATTATATATGTAAGAAACTTCTTGAGTATTAAAGTCAATATACAGTTGTCGAGAAGACTTGTACTTTTACACATGATGTATGCCTTAGAGATAATTAGGGTGATATGTCTATATCAGTTATAACGTACAAACCTGTTTTGGATTATTGTTATTATTATTATTAATTAATGCATCTTTGTTTCTTATTAGGGTTTTTAATTTATTTATGTATCTCGCTAGTATCATATGTGTATAGTATTATATATATGCATATTGATAAGAAAAAGTCCATTATTACTTCATAGTGTAAAAGTGTGAGGACATGAGAACTGCACATACGTGTTACTATGAATAGTCTAAATATCCCTAGTCATAGTTTCATTGTGATTGGACATCAATGGAATGGACAGACTAGCATGTATAGGCTTACTCCTTGGAATAGATCCAAGTAGCCAATCTCACGAGCTGAAGGTGGTACCTTGAGTTAACACATGAATGTATTTGGGTAATACATTGGAGACTATTATAAGATAAACACTCAAAAATAACTATATCCTTGTGTTGGGTCATGTCTTATTGCAGTAGCAGTATAAGTATCCTCAGACCTGAGATACTGGTTACCTTATATAGGAGTTTCTATAATTTGGGTCATACTTATTCATAAATTGGCTATTAGGATGATATGGGTCATTATGGGTATAGTGATGATCATATTTTTATACACCGAGTAGTCAAGATAGGATCCATCGCTCCTGATATAGTGATATAATGGGAGATGTACCTTAGGTCCCCTTGTTGAAGTGATAAACTCAAAAACTTCTGATTAGAGTATAAGATTGATAGAATGGGTTTCTAGTCAATCTTGATACATAATGGCAAGTGGTGTTTTTGTGAACAAGTCTAATTCCAGGATAGCTACGGCTATTACATGAGCTGACACTTAATCCGACCTCAATAAATTGGATGGTACTTAACCTGATGGAAGGAATGTATTATATTGGTTACTACTGCAGAACAAGATCAAGTCACAGGCAAGTGGCATTCCAAGTATCGGGGGATCATACGCCTTTACTAGAAAGCCCATTTGAGCTTCTAGAGCTATTGGGTTCCATATCAGTCTAGAACACAGAGCCTAAAGGTTTCCGAATGGGAAGCCAAGTTTAGGTTAACCTCTAATGGCTCTATACTTGGGGATCCTATGAGGTCACACACTTTGGATCTTTACCGAACTAACTAAAGAACCTATAGACTTATTCTATGTCGAGAATATTTGTTTGTCGAATTCGTTAGAAGAATAATTAATTGGTTGAACCAAATTAATAATCAAAGGGAATAACGAGAAAATAGGGAAAATTGCACAGAGCAAACAAGGGAAATTTTCCCATTGTGAGTGGGTCCCAAAAGAACACTGGATGTTCGGTGTGAGGCTTGCATGGCAAGCATGGGCTTGTGGGAAGGCCCACAAGCCCATGCTTATGGAACAAGGAAAGCCCACTAGGGCTTGTCTTGTGATAGGAACCACGGGTTTGCCATGGGTCCAAGTGACCCGCGTGACTAACCCGCTTGTGGAATGGGAATATTCCCATCCCACATTGTTTTAGGGGGAGTCAAACACTCCCCCTTTCCTTATATATAGGCTTCCCTTCTCTCTTTATTTTACACATACTTCAGTTCAGCTTTTTTCTCAGAGTTCGACATCTCTTTCTTCCTACATTTTGCAAGTTCCTTCACGAGTTTCTCCAAACAATGAAAAATTCTTTAGAAGGCTCTTTGTATTTGAAGTGAGCCTTCTCAATTTATATTTTCGGGCTGGTCTTCGAGTGGTCTAGCAGGTGCTGTCTACTAACAGATTCTACCTAAAAGAGGTTTTGATCAGTGAAGATCCATGTGGATCAATCATAGAGACTATCCTAATTTGGAGGCTCATGCTAACGAAGTTCTACCGAATTGCTCTAAGGGAACACTACATCCAAAAGAGAAAGAGAGCACACATCAACTGGTAATGTTCTAAACATAGATGCTATGTTTCTTTTATAGGTTTTATGAGCCTATCAACATCTATGGACCGTTTTTACTTAGATTATATCAATCATGGCATGCTTAGGAGATCCTTTAGGTTATTTTTAAGTTTTGAAATTCTACCTTGCAACGTTGCATGTTCAATTACTATCTTGATTAACCACCAGTTGTATCAGAGCCTGCCTTATGCTATGCATGATTGATTATAATATGTTAAAATGATATTTCTATAAATTGATTAAAGTATTCTATGCATGACTTAGGTTTCAATTCTTGTTATAGAAAATGATGTGATAACTAGATTAAGGTTTTGCTCAAACTTAGTTTAGGTGATTATCATATAAATTAGCAATATTTTACCACACGTGTAAATGCTTGAATTGAGGGTCATCCCGTGCTTCACTCAAGTAAAGAATGAAATCTTTAAATCATAGTTGTCAATGGTACTAAAAATCGAAGTTCCCATGGTAATTTTGGCAAATATTTGACTTGGCTACTCATTTAATTTAAGGGGCCCTCTCCTACCAGGTAATCTCCATTGGTATTAGATTTAAAAGGACCACGGGACTTTTATGACTTAGTCAATTTCTAGTATGGATATTGAATTCCGCATATGGTTTTACAAACATGATTTAAGTTGTTAAATTAAAACTTATAGACATAAGTACAAGAACTTAAAGATGGGCCTTGTCTGTTTTGCATGCTATGTGGGGTCTTGGCATAATGGAATGATTATGATATACCAGTCCATAGCATGTTCCCTTAGAGTTAATAATTACAAATAGACCGGAATGATTATTTTCATAATCATATTCATCATATAAGACCTAGACTAGGTCAAGACCAACGACAACAATAAAATCCCTACAACAATATTAAGGTGGTAGATAGTCTTCCCATCATAAGTCGTGATACGAACCTTATTAATGAATGTAAGCACATATACAACATGCCTTCCCTTAATATATGTTTGGTCATGAGACTAGATGGGGTTAATGCCTTAACCAAAATGGGTTAGCTATCCATATCATTAGAGCTAATGCCAGATTGGAGACACATTTGAGGAGTTGTATAATTGGGTTTGCACATCTCGAGAAGGAGAACTCAAATGGATTAGCATTTGCATGAGATGTAAATGGATGGGTACCAACCATGATTATCTTGCTATGGCTTGACTTGCTATAGCGGGGGTCATGATGAGTGGTTATAGATGCAACCTACTAAGGAAAATTGATCAGACCAAATTTCTCGAATTTAAATAGAAGGGTCTATTTGAATGTCAAGAAAATAGCAGGAATTATGTGTTTAATTAAAGACCTTATATTTAATTCATGCTTATATACTAATGTCTAAACAAATTCTATCTAATATCTAGGGTGAACAATGAATCCGAACATAAACCTCTGTCCAATACTTGACAATAAATTGACAAAGATCAATTTTGACAATTTGTTCAAAGCTCTTACAAAGGAGCTTTGAGAAAAGCCACATAGACTATGTTCTAAATAATCCTAAACTAGTCAATCCTGATGCTGAGGCTTTTATCCAAGAGAAAGAAGCAAATCTTAAGTACAAGAAAGATGCTTTCGTAGTGTCACTAGTGATGCTCAAAACCATGAGCTTGAAGCTTAAGAAGAATCATGAAGGTATTGACCTAAAATCCATGTTGATTCATCTCAGAGGACTTCATGTGGGCATAAGAGTTGAATGGAATGAAATATTGAGATTCCTATATAACTCTAGGAGAGATGATGGGATCCTAACCAATGAACTATACATAGAATACTTACAGTATTCAAGGAGATTGGCTCAGATAGGAATCGAGATAGATTCCAAGCATGACATACAACTTATGATAGAAAGTCTATCTAATAAATATTCACCTTTTGTGAAAGATTATCTTATATCAAGAAAGAACAAAAAGACATTTGAGTTTGTCAAGAAACTTAGAAATTTTGAAGAAGGTCTAAGGGCTAGAGGAACACGTATCTTGGCAAGTAAAACTTCCTTCAAATGTAAAGGTTTAAAACCCATTAATAGGATGGTAAGAAATGTGGTTATTGAAAAGGAGAAGCTCGAAAGAATATGTTTCATGTGCGGAAAGCCTAGATACTGGAAATGTGATTGTAAAGCTCTGATTTATAAGCAAGTGAAGAAGAAGCCAAGTGAGGCATATACTTCATGTACGTTCATGATAGAGCGTTTCTCTACAATTCCCTACGAGTCTACTTGGGTATTGGATACTAGTTGTGGTACTCATATCTGTACTTTATACCGGGAATGCAGAACAGTAAGAGGTTTACAAAGAGGGAAATGGACCTAAGAATTTTAAATGGAGTACGAGTTGCTGCAACAGCTGTAGGGACATATAGCCTTCATTTTCCTAGTGGTCTAGTTTTAGTTTTAAACAATTGCTATGATATTCTTGCTGTTTAAGAATATTATTTCTGTTGCGCATTTAGCAATAGAGGGGTTTGAAATTTTATTTTCTAATAATAAATGTAAAATTCGATGCGATAATGTTCTTTATACTTGTGGAATATCTGTTCATGTCATTTATGTTTAAGATACTAAAAGTGAAATTCTAAACATGAACAATGTTAGGAAATCGTGATTGGATAATGAGAAATCCTCATACTTATGGCATTGTCATCTAGGCCATATAAATGAGACTCGCTTAACTAAGTTACACAAATGTGGTGACTTGGTCCTAATGGAATGGAATCCTATGGTGCGTGCAAACCTTGTTTAAAGGGGAAGATGACTAAGAAACCTTTCAAAGGAAAGGGTCAACATGCCACTAGTACTTTGGAAGTAATACATTCTGATGTATGTTGGCCAATGAGTGTAAAAACACATGAGGGTTTCATCTACTTCATAACCTTTATCGACGATTATTCACAATATGGTTATTTATAACGTATGAGGTACATGTCTGAGAGTTTTGAAAAATTTAAAGAGTTCAAAACTGAAGTAGAGAAATAGCTTGGGAAAAGTATCAAGACCCTTTGATCTGATTGAGGTGGTGAATAATTAAGCTAAGAGTTTCAGGATTATCTAAGGGATAATGGTATTTTATCCTAGTAACCACCTCCTTATACACCCCAACACAATGGAGTGTCAGAAAGAAGGAATCGAACCCTACTCCATATGGTTCAGTCCATGATGAGCCAAGCAAAACTTAGCATATCCTTTTAGGGTTATGCACTTGAGAGTGTAATTTATATTCTAAATAGAGTGCCCTCTAAATCTGTTGATCAAACTCCATAAGAATTGTGGTATGGTAAGAAACCCACTCTTTCTCACTTGAGAGTTTAGGGATGTCCTGCTTATGTAAAGAGAACGAGTGCAGATAAGCTGGGTGCTAAGTTTGAAAGGTGTTTGTTTTTATGTTACCCTAAAGAGACTGTGGGTATACCTTCTTTGATCCCAAGGAACAAAAAAGTCCTTATTTCCAAAAATGTTCAATTCTTCGAGAAGGATCATATACTTGCGAAAGCAAGTGAGAGCAATCTTGAGTTAAACACTTAAGAAGATCAAACCGAAAATCAACTGATTATTCTTACACATGTTACACAAAATAGTGTAAGTATAGAACAACATACTATAACACCGTCATTTCGTAGGTCAGACCAGGCTCCAATTGCTCCTGAGCGAAATGGGATTCTCATCATTGATGATAAACATCTCTTCCTTATCGAAGATGATGAGCCAGGACTTATAAGGAGTTAATCAAAGGCTAAGGATCTGACAAATGGTTTGCAACCATGATGTTAAAGTTGGACTCCATGTAAAAAAAACTAAGTCTGGAGCTTGATTCATGCTCCAAGTGGGATTAGGTCCATAGTATACAAGTGGGTTTCCAAGAAAAACTAACATGGACGGTAGCATAATTAACTATAAAGCAAGGCTGGTTGCAAAAGGTTATAGTAAAAAAGAAGGCATTGACTATGATGAAATTGTTTCACTAGTGGCCATTCTGAAGTCTATTATGATACTCCTTGCTATCGCTACTAATTACGATTATGAGATTTGGAAAATGGATGTGAAAATAGCATTCCTTAACGGGAATCTAGACAGGGATGTGTATATGGCACACCCGAGGGTTTTACAACCAAGGATGGCTCGAACGTATGCAAGTTGCAGAAGTCCATTTATTGACTTAACTAAGCATCAAGGAGTATGAATATTATGTTTGACAAGACAATCCGAGAAATTAGTTTTGTGTCAAATGCTAATGAGCCCTATGTGTTAGATGATAAGTGTATAATGACACTTATTATCATATTGATTTTATAAACCAAAAACACTATAGTTTTAGTCTTTTTTGTGCTTTATATAAAAGATTTCACCTGGTAAGTAGTTGTTTTTTATGCAAATGTAAATACTTGGTAAATCTTGGGAGTAAAATGATCTAAAGTGGAATTTTATGTAAAAAGAGTGAAAAGGGTACGAAAAGATGCTTGGAACTTAAAGATTTTACTTAGGATCGAAGCTGTCAAAGATCAGAAAAGTTATAAGAAGAATTCTGAAGAAAAACATAATTCACGATCATGACAACAATTCACGGTCATGACTTGGATGGTTTTTTTGTCAAGTCTTCTTAACTACCAACCGCCTGATAAGAATGATCAAGCACCATCAACCACCGTCAACTACCAAGGAGAAGAAACTTATCAGAAGTCAACCAATCAGGTTAAATTTAACATGGGTAAAGCTGATAAATATCCGATGGATGAAGATATTTAAATGAAACTAGACTTGGATTGATGCTTGCATACAAGAAGTTGTTAAGTTGGACTTCATCCATGAATATGAAGTCAAGGGGTTGAAAAACTCTATTGATCCCGAAATCTCTAATATTTTCATTATATATATAGTATAATTTAGTAGATTTTAATTATTTTTTGTATATTTTTACGTTAATGTGTTTTCAAAAATAAAGGAAAAGAACCAAAACTTTTAGATTTTGACATATCGCGACCACAACATGTATCACGCTCTTGATCTATTTGATTTGAACTTTCTATTTCTGAGTAAGAGAAAGTCACAATCGTGACTTACTCTTGCGATCACAACCTGTGCGATCTGCATAGCAGTTATTGCTGTAATAGCTATATTCTAACGGTTATATTTATCATATATCCATTGGGAAGGCAATAGTTATCCTAATTTCTCTATAAATAACTTCTTTTGTTGTTTTGTTTTCACTCTTACTCTTAATCACAACCTTTTGCAAAATTAAGTTTTCCCTGTTTTTCAAATCAAACACTGTTATTTCTTTGTTGATTTTAATGACTCCTAAGAAGTCTACAGCAACTAAAGGAAGAACAAGTTGATCAACCAACAAAAAAGTATGGATGTCCCTTTCTAATCTATAGTGAAGAAGAAGTGGAAAGATACTTGAATCAAGAACTTCGATTTTCACAGTACGATTTTCTACGATCCTACTTTTGCTATTGATGTTGGGATTCACGTGGAAGTAGAAAGATATTTTTCACTATTTGGATTGGAGAAGTTTGTGAATATGCGATTTCCTTTCATCGAGGAATGGGTCCTCGAATTCTTGGTAACTGTTGCTGAAGATGGAAACTTTATGAAGAAGAAATTCAGAATTGAAGGAAAAGAGTATAAATTCACAATGATGAATTTAATCAAATGGTTTGGTTTAGGAGAAAATTATGATGATATTGAGAAAGATGAATATTATGAGTTGATAGATATCTGGACAGAATTAGCGGGATTAGATCGATATGATGTTAAGAATTCATCCAATAAGAACATCCAAAGTAATTTCCTTCTCTAAATTCACTAATTTATTTCTGAAAGTCTTCTATTCTGACACGAAACAACAAAGGTGTCAATGAAAAACTTAGAAATACTGGAGTGCGTAGTTTCGCAGTTTCGACCAAAGTTTTCGATGTATATTTTAGAGTCCATCACTAGTCTGACTACATATAAAAAGGCTAGAGTTGGAGCTGCGAATACTATTTGTGGGATTATTTTGGGAGCGAAGAATCAATTACCGTATCAATATAATCCAAGGGAGAAATTTAATTTTATGGGAGGCGTGTATATGAAGAGAGCAGGATTGGTTAAAGAAGAAAGAGGAAAGTTTACATTTTTACCATATGAAGTAAGGATACTAAAGCTTAGACCGACACAAGAATCTTCTACTCGAGAAAACCAAACCGACGAGGAAGACGTTGAAGAAGTTCAATTCAAGAGTGGTAATTCAAGACAAGCCTCAGGAAATACAAATGATACTTGGAGAGGAAAATTCAAGCAAGATGTCGAACAAGCATGCCTAGACATTACCTCAATACAACAAGATGTTCGTCAACTAACGAAATCCAACATATCACTAAACCGCAAATTGACTGCACATTTCAGAATGCAAAATTTGGAAATCTCTTCGAGCCCACCAGATTTGAGTTTTAAAGAGTAAAACGAGTTTAATTTCTTTCTTTTATTTTATAATTATTTCTTTTAGTTGTGTGTCTTAAATTTTGATTTTTATTAAATGTCTCACAATGAGGACATTGTGTTCTTCAAGTGTGGGGGGCATTTGTAAAAATGTTATAAAATCTAAAAAAATTGAATGAAATGAAAAAATCGAAGAATTTGAAAATTTTTCTTGATATTTTTGTTAGTTATACATTATCATTTCTTATACTTTACTAACATTTGTCCAAGGTTATTTTTGAGTGTTAGGTATTACAAGTTTGATGTTAGTGCAAAATTTGAGCGCATGTTGAAATTGAGCATTATTAGCACAACATTTAGCATTTGGCAAGGATGAGTGGTGAGTAATATTCGAAAGCAACATTCCAAGTAAGTTTCGATATATATTTCAATGCAACATGAATTAGTATAAGTTATATAGTTTTAGTTTAATGCTTCCAAAAAGTTTAAGTGGAGTAATATCTAATAGTATTCATACTATGAGTTTTATATGAAAATCTCGAATAAGTCCTATAAGTATTGAGTGTGTTTAAATTATTAGGAAACTATAGGCATAATACTTTGAAATTGATCAATAAAGGATGAGGGTATTAAGAGTAAAAAATCAAAAGAAAGGAAGAATAACCAATGAGTTATGCAAAAGGTGAGGAATGGTAAGGAGGAAAAACTACAACCATTCATTGAGTGAAAACAGAAAAGAAAGCATAGTACAAAAAATGGGTGCAAAGTACAAAGTACTTCAAAAACATATGCTTAAAAGAAAAAAAGGAGAGTGGTATGGAGCATAAAATGCAACCATTAAAAAAGGGGAGAGTGGTATGGAGCATAAAATGCAACCACTAAGAGTGTTTAGCATCCTAGGTTACCTAAAAATGCCTTGAGAGAAAATTAATCAAAGTGTGCTTTCTATGTCCTTTATACTTTATACTATGCTTAAGAGAAGGTAATATTCGAGTATGCATATAACGCTTATAGGAAGATGCGATTTGGTTGACTCTCCATTAAGAGCAAAGGTGCAACTAAGCTATATAAATTGCACATTACTAATTTGTGGGAAATTTTGGACTTCTACTTGAATCTTATGCAACGTGGGAATGTGGTACTCACTGCAATAGTCTTTAGCCTAATGAGGTACGAACTTGATTACAAATTTATACACTTCTATTGAATTTACCTTGAGGACAAGGCAAAAGTTGAGTGTGGGGGCATGATAAGTGAATAATTACACTTATTATCATATTGATTTTATACACTAAACACTATAGTTTGTCATTTTTGTGCTTCATATAAAAGATTTCACGTGGTATGTAATTGTTTTTTATCCAAATGCAGATACTAGGTAAATCTTGGGAGTAAAATGATCTAAAGTGGAATCCTATGTAAAAAGAGTGAAAAAGGTGCGAAAAGATGAGTGGAACTTAAAGATTTGGCTTAGGATCAAAGCTATCAAAGATCGGTAAAGTTAGTCAAATCTTCTTAACTACCAGCCGCAGAATAAGAATGATCAACCACCATCAACTACCAACGAGAAGACACTTATCAGAAGTCAATCAATTATGAAAAGGTGCTTATCCATTGTGGATAAGATTGAAGCTTCTCAACAAATCACAATGAAGTGATGCAATCTTTCACCAATGGACACAACTCTTGGTTTGGATAGACACAACCCTTTGAACTCTATAAATAGGTTTCCAAACCTTATAATTTCATGCAGCATTAGAGTGCAATTATAGGGTTACATATATTGTGTGTAGATAGAGAATAAAATATCTAGTTTCACTAAGTTCATATGTGTTAACGAGAAAGTGTTTAAGTGATTCTAATCCTTGTTTCGATCACTAGATTTCTATATATTCTAGAGCAATTGTTGTATAAGTGTACTTGTAAATCACTTATTAATAAAAGTTTTCATTCTTCAATATTCGTTTGTTTCAACATTAGCAAAGAATAGCATCCTAGTGGACATTCTATATGGGCCAAGACCGAATTCAAAGTAGACACAGAAATTGCGGGAATTGACAACTCCCATTAAAGAGTGGATACGGTTTGATCAACTTTAGCTTCACTTGCACACCTTACAACTTTGCTTTGCTTTCTGCTTATACTTTCTATTTCAAAGTTTATGATATGTCTATGTGTCATAATGCGTATTTCGTGTTAAGTCTTTTATATTAATCAAGTTATATGTGTTGGAGTTAATTTTAAGAGTAGTTTCGGGGTTAACAATATCGTGTATAATCACTGGATCTGTGATATAACGTTGTTTAGTGAGCCAACATTTTTGGAATGGTAACTTGATAAATATGGCTATGTGAGAGTGACCTATACTAAACATAGTATTGACGTTGTCCAAGTTTATATAATTGTCTTAATTCGTTTTCACTAGGATTAGAAAAATTGTTTCATGTGTTGCTCTACGGTGAATAATTGAACATCGGAGTGTTTTGTACCAAGTCTGTTAGATTAGTTTAGTGAATCGTTACATCTTTGTTGAACTCACATGTTTTCTCTGCTATACTTATTTTGTAGGGAAAATCTATATATTTAGAATCTCTAGTCTTCCATACATATATCTATCCATTCTTCATTCTAATCCTCCCAACTAAAATC